>JACMIJ010000905.1:0-14817 GCA_014805365.1 Koerneria luziae
GTCATTCTCCATATGTTTCAAGCATTTTGTTGCCTCAGCATGTACTCTAACTTTTGGGATCAGATCAATATCAGTTCACGATCAAATCAAGATCAGATCATGATCAGTTCACGATCTGTTCACGATCAAATTAGAATAAGATCAGGATCAGATCAGTGTTGTGCTGTGCTTAGCTTTCAAGAAAGAAACGGAAATTCAGAAATTTAGTCATGATATCTTGCAGTCATGATCCATGTGTTTCAAGCATTTTGTTGCCTGAGCATGTGCTCTAACTTTTTGGATCAGATCAAGATCGGTTTGCGATCAAATCAAGTTCAGTTCATGTTCAGTTCATGATCAGTTCATGATCAGATCACGATCATTTCAAGATCAGATCACGATGAGATCATGATCAGATCACGATCTGGTCATGATCAATACATAATCAGTTTACGATCAGTTCACGATCAGGTTAATCCGGAAAGACAGATCGGACAGTGGGTGCGGTGGGATCGCCTATGTTTTCTCCTCCCAGCCATAAAGGCCGCAAATGCCAGTTGATACAGCTCACTCGATTAACCTGACAGCTGTTCAAAATGAAGAAGACAACTACGCATGATGTAAACTGCTTGTTACATTCGCAACACTGTGGTTGATCTCAGTTCTTCTTGTGAGAGAGTATTCAAAATGACCATGACCGCAACACTGTGGTTGATCTCAGTTCTTCTTGTGAGAGAGTATTCAAAATGACCATGACAACTTGTGTTAACTGTTAATATACTTGATGCAAATACAGGGAAATTGAGAATTCCTGCCACCAAAACTTATGCTCATCCTTCCGATCACATTACATACAATTTGCTGTGCTTTGCTTTCAAGAAATATGCGTAAGTATGAATGAGCCCCACTAGAAAACTCTGTGAAAACTGCAAAACAGCAGGAAAGCTGTCGGGCCCTTGTAGCATGAGCATGTACTCGAGCCCTTGATCTGTCCCAACCGGACTAAACCGGGAAAGACAGATCGGACGGTGGGTACGAGGGATCGACTATTTTTTCTCTGCTCTGCTGGAAAGGCCGCACGTGCCGGTTGACAGCGTTGCTGCTCAAGCAGTCGACATGCACCCTTCTATTGTACATGGATAGAGAGCCGTGTCTTTAGACTCATAAGAACTCAAGAACCTTGCAGGCCTCAGATTCATGGGTAGTTTTTCTCTGAGTATTTGTTGTGAATACGCTTACTATTAGCTTTCCTGACTCCGTTCTGTACAAATTTCCGACTGTCGTTTTATAATGGTATCTTATTGTTAGGTTTCTTTCCAATTACCCATATATGACAAAGCATTCAAATTTTTCACAAACCTATGTCATTTCACAAGCTTGTGAACCTGAACCGACTTATAAAAAACTTGAATACCATCACAAAATTGAATTTATAATGACAGTCGGATATTTGTGCAGAACGGAGTCAGATATTCCAGTAGTCGGAGGAGATCGGGTTCATTTTTTTCGCTTAGTTGATCACCGGTGAAAATAGTTTACGTTGTTTTGTGGCGTGCATTTCGCTGGTGTATACTGACCACCACCGCCATTTCACATTTCGACGGAGGGTCGAAGCGGACGACGCAATGGCCGCGTATGTAAAAAGACTATTTGTAAGTTGTATCTACTATTTAATGTGTTATGCATGAGTAAGGTATATATTAAACTTTGTTTGTTTGAAAGAATTCCGCCTGGGTGGAGTACTGAGAAGCCAATGTAAGATACATTTACATGTATATTCTGTTCTTCTCGCGTGATGTTTAATCCTAGAATGATGTTCCACAAGCATGTAAACGCAGCCACATTGTGCTTCGTCCTACCGAAATATTTCGACCACCCAGGGTGTTCTCAATTCACAGTTTCCTTTAAACTGTCTATTAGTAAGACAGCAAGGGTACTTTACTTAGGTGTAGGCTACCGTTAAACTGCAGCTGAAAAGTCGCTTCAACTGAAAAGTATTTGTTCAGGGCGGGTGTATGGAATTCGGCGATCTTGTTGCCGCACCGATAACGCTTCTGGGCGCGATACCGACGATCCTCGTGCTTGCTTGCACGAAAAACGAATATGTGTTCCGCCTGATCACGGTGTTCATCACAATTGTAACTTTTTAATTTTTATTTTCCCCAGTTTTTTTTTAAATTTTGAATTTTTTTTTTCATACTTGGTATCCACATTTGGAGACAATAGCCAAGTTGCACTTTCGCAAATGGAGAAAAAAGAAAACTTTTACGTTCTAATGGAAGCGTGCGTTGTCATCAAAAGTTGCACTTTTTCAACTATTGCGCTGTTAACAGACACTCTATTTAGCAAGTGTTACCTCTCTTACCACTCAAAAAAAACTATGCCTGAAACAAGCACGAATAGTGCACAAGTGTTTCAAAACACTCATTTTCTGCAGTGTTAATTGTTTCCTAATCCCGTTGAAAAAAATGAGTGTTATCGACACTCAAGCACTATATATTGTTTAAAGACTCAAAATTTACGTTTTTCTGAGCACAGTCAAGCGAATGTTAGTGTTAATCTGAACGTTCTCAAAGGGTGCAAGATACCGTTGTTTTGTACAAGGAGAAGTGAGTGCATAAGATACCCACAGCTTCTGTGAGGGGGTAAGGGGCAATTGTATAAGGGAATGGTGCCTTTTGCCTCGGAGGGTTCACGGTTTCCGGCCCTCTTCAAAGTCGCTTCTTTCAGCTCACACTGTTTTCGCCACTGTTCATCATGCGCGACGACATGAACAACCATCGTCACTTCGTCCTCGCCTACGTCATCTTGTTCTGCTCACGAATGAATGTTCACTGCCTGCTGCTGCTCGAGCGCATTCTGCAGATGCGCAATCCGCGCATCGCGCAACTCGTGCGTAACGCTTTTGCGCATCGCTATGACGCTGCGGAACATGCAGATTTGTTCTTAACGCTATAACAGTAATACACATGTTTAAGGAAAATGGCTTACTGTAATACACACGTTACTGTAACTGTAATACGCACGTTTAAGGAACATGACATACAAATGAAGAACTGAGTGTCTTAGACACTCCAGCACTGTTGAATTTTATGTGAGGTTTATTTTTCGCTGTGTATCTTCGTTTCAGCTAAACGAGACTATCGCAATCCAGCGTCTTCTCATCGCTGCGGCTTTTTTTCTTCCAATGGCATTCGTGTTGCCGATGTGGCTTCGAATGGAAGACAGGTGGCAATTCGAATTGGTGAATAAGCCACGTATATTTTTCGTATTTGCAATAATTAGGGTCGCGGAACCGCATTTGACAAGTACGATGAACTCATGGACGTAGTGACCTTAATCACCTATACGATGTTCGTCGTTGTTGGTTACAAGGGCGGCTACGCAATGCTGTCGCCTGCGGAACGCAAGCTCACGAAAGTCATCTTCATCGTTAGCACCGTGTTGACCTCTCGCAGTCTGCACTACGTACGTTGTATTCTGACACATATTCCTGACTTGTGACTAACGGACAGACTTTTGAAAGTGTGTATGAGAAACACTCCAGGAGGTCCAGATTTATATAAAAACACTTGACTTATATAGAAACATTCCACAGAATGTTCAAATAACTGCGACTGGCCACAGTGTGGATATTGTATGATTTTGTTCTTATAATATTTTGATTTTGTTCTTATAATATACTGTGACCACTAACAGTAATATTAACATCCTGTGAAATGTTTCGATGGAAATATGGACTTTATATGGCGTTTCCAGTACAAATTTCTCGACATACTGTACGTTTGTTACAACTCAGAATTCTTTGCCGTCTGGTGGCATTGTCATTGCTTTACTAAGCAAGATCTTTTTTTCCTTTTCTGGGATCATTCCTGGATGGTGGTTTCGTCCCGGGGGGGGGGGGCGATCGGTAAGGATTTAGAGACCGAAACCAATCTGACCTAACACTAGCTTGGTACACTTTCTTCGCGTTGCAGGATCGATCTCCTTGCTTCTTTAATAGTGCAAATAACCCCAAATATCCTTTTTTCTAGGGCCATTGTACGATTGATTCGATTGGAGAGCTTAGATCTTATATGGAAAGGCAAAATTCCGTTATCCTAAGTTGCAATGAATAAATCACAGATCTGCTTCGAGTTCTACTTTTTCGCCATCTACCGCCCCCGCAAATTGCAAGTGCTCACGGAATATTTCAGTCGTTCTGGCTATGCGACAGAAGCGATGTTCACTTCCTTCTACTTCTGGTGAGAACATGTTTTGCCCTTGCATGCTACGAGAACTAGGCATACTCACGTTATTTTGTACAATAGATCACATATACACAAAAAAAACATTAAAACTTCACAAACATATTACACATTCTTGGGACAGCTACAAGCAAAATGTCTTGACACGATAGTTTCATGGTTGAATCTTTTTTTGTATTCAATAGTCCCCCATCTTGTCATTTTTCACCTGATTCACCATGAAGTTAAAAATTACATAGTAATTAAGGAAAAGTGGAGTTACGAGAACTACACTTCTAATGTTCCTGTAGTGTATCCCATCAAAAGCATCAAAAGAGAATACAATACCTGCGCAATATAGCTTTGCAACTTCACAATGCAATAAGAGTTGACTTGGCTAGGACGAGTAACGAAGAACAGCTCTAGCATGGAATTATTTCCTTGGCCAAATCAGCGGCGACTACATCCTCTACAGAAACGTTCATCATAGTAAATTAAGGTGCTTTGCGTTCTTGATCAAGGATATACGTGTAACGATTTGGAACAAATCGTGTGAATTCATTCGTTACGTGCTAGCGAAGATAGCAGGGAATAGGCCCGAGCAGTTCAATGCCATTATCGTACAACCCCGTGACGATGAAAATACTGCTCATGTCGGGACAAAATCACACGATGCTTCTTCCATGGAAGACACAGTTGTAAGTTTAAACACCGAACATATCTGCTATCCCAAGAGAGAAATGTTTTACCTGGTTGAGCTGAACGGTGCTTGACAGGAGTCAAAATTTCGGCCACATTTATATCTTCCAAAATCGTTACCATTATGCTATCGCTTAGACACTCGACACAGCATAACTTCTACATTTCTATTTTCGGGCATAGGAAACCGTATTTTCGTGCAAGAGCAGCAGGGAGCATTCAAAACCTAGTGTGGTTGAGCCGATTTACTACCTTAGGCTAGCTAATCTAACGCTTGATGAATAATTCGTACGAGGCACAGAACTCGCTTAGCCTTAGTACACACAAAACGGTGTTTTCCTCTTGTGATCATCCACAACAACGGAAACATATAGTACACAGATACAATGCTACAAGTTGACAATATCAATTCTAGTAGAGGTAAAGGTAAAGGCAAAGCTTCTCCCGTAATCAGGGGGGTTCCTTGACAGGGTTCTTGATGTGCCAGGAACACATTGGGAAAATTAATGGAGGTGGATTCCACCCGAACCTTCGAGGTTAGACCAGTACCATATAAACCACCACTTCTGCCAATTCTAGTAATCAATAAAATGAAATATTATAGACAAATGGTGCGGCGAGCAGTAACGTGCAGATACCACTTGGAAACACATTCGTTTCTACTTAACCCTACTGTCAATTCTCCACTTTCACGTTATTATTGAAGTATCGTTATCGCCATTAATGCAAACGTCAAGAATACAGTATTATGCTCAAAATCATACAATTTTCTAATGTTTTTCATCAAAAAACGTTCATATATTCAATTGAAAACCGTTCTCCCCATGCGCGCCGAAGGCGTGCAGGGGATTTGTTTTATACATATACGCACGGTATAATATCTTCTTCTGTTTCGACAAAAATGAAGAAAAAGAAGAAGAAGAGGGCATACCGTGTTATTCTTCTTCGACCTTTTTTTCACAATACAGTATGCTTTCATAGTGTGAATGTACGATTGTAGTTCTATCGTTGATGCTGCAAAAAATGTTTATTCCCGTATGCTCACTCATAAACGAATGAATGGTTTGTAATCTCGTGATCGCTCGGATTGCTGACACAACGCTTCACAATCTAAACGGAACGACCTACCGCAGCAGCGGTATTGTAAACACAGTGTGGCAAAAATACACTGGACGGTCATAGCGTTCGCTCATCGAACACGTATTGTGTTACACAGTCACATTCACTCCCGCCTTAGTGAACATTGCCAACTCATTGCCAATGGATGATGCATTACAATATACAAATTTAAATGTCAGAATCAATTCATTTTGTTTGTGTGCTTACTCAAGTCTTAAGAACCAACTTAGCTTATACAACTATTCAAACAGGTTGTACTTGTTGGATGCTCATCCCATTATGTGGGCGGTTGTCTACTAACACCGTTTACGTAAAACCCAAAAAAGCTCACATGATACGCCACAAGAGCTACTGCAACTGCTACAGAAACGAAGTTTGTTCTTCTCTATAATAAATGCAGTCAATTCATCTGCATAAGAGTAAGCATTATTATTTAAGCCTTGTGAAACTTTTCTTCTTTTGTCCTGGAATTGGTCGAAATGGTATGATATGGGTGAAAACACGGGTGTCATGCAATAATTCCCTTGTTGCCTATGTGCATACCATTATGTGCGAATACACATTACACCCGTAGTTCGCTCGCACCTAAGCATGGATATTTAGCAAAACACATTGTTAAATATTTCCATTAATAGCTAGTACACGACCTCACGCTGATGCCGGCTAACACCAATGTTTATATTAAAGATTGTGTATAATGTACATTGAGCCTACCAGCCAGTCTGGCAAACAGTGAAAATGAGAGAAGGGCAATGATCAACTATGTTAACAAGAGGAAAGGACTGAGGGGATTTGCACGCTTTGGTAGAAGGGGAAGTGGACAAGTTTGAACACAGTCACTGCTGAGCTGGTCATTTGATATTGATTAATTTGCGTGTCCGAATCGAAGACAATTTAGCAAAGGAGATGTTCTTCAGAATGACCGCAAGTGAATGAACATCTTGGAATATAGATGTGAGTCATAAAATAAACCAGCTTCGAGATGAGCATAAATGTATTCAACCTAGAGATTGCAGAACATAGCTTTCTGCACTTTGGAATGCAGCAATGAAAATTTAGCTTGGTCAAGGAAATCGCAAGCTTACAACACACGCCACTGATGGCACATGACCGACGGCTAACTGGCTCGATGCAATAGTAATATGATAGTAACCTGACGGATCCGATGCATAAAGCTTCCCACATTCCTCTTTAGTCTCCGTCATCCCCCCACCGTCATCCTTGTTGATGTTATTTTCTGATCCCAAAGTGAAACTTCAAATTCTTAGTTTCATGTTCTTTTGATTTCTACGTGTTCTGAAAAAAAAAGACTTTGTGAAATATTAAATCAGGTGTGATGTTCTCTGCCTCATTTACCCTAGCACACTATTTATATTTAGCATATGCCATCACCATATGGTGATAACATATATAAATATATGTTATATATATATAAATATATGTTATCACCACTTCGCTCTCAGCCTGTCATTCTTCTGATGACAATACTTTTCGGTCATATTAAAACTTTTTTTTTCAGTTAAGCTACAGCAACATACGATAAGCCGACATTTGGTGATACGTTTCAGCTAAACTTTTATACCACTTGACGTTCCATACGGACCACATCATTTATATGTGCATGTTTGACGAGCGTAGTGTATAATACATATAAAACAGTTTGTCGATTGGAAGAAGAGATTGGGCGCCGGCTCAAAAAACGAAATGCGCCTGAAACTCGCTGTGGCTGCGGCTGTTGGCGTTTTTCTTCTATTCAAAGGCGTCGCCACAACATGTCTGGTAAGTTGTGTTAATGATGGATGTTGCGTTTACATGGCCAAGAACAGACATATACCTGACTTGTGACTATCGAACAGCATGTCGAAAATTTTGAACTGAGGAGAGAAGAAGAGACCAGGAGATCAAAATTTCCTTAGAAACGTTTCACCAAATGTTGAAATAACTGTTATTGATCACAGCGTGGATATTATATGTATACAGGCCTGAGAAAGACAGTAAATCGTAAATTTCTCAAGCTTAACATGTACTTGCATCCAGTTTGTGCGCATACATACTCCTTATGTATGGATGTACACACCGGTCACTGCAATGTTGCCACTCTTTCTTGACAAAACTCTGCCATAACGAATGATTTCTGTTTTCATAGCTTGTAAGTGTTTCAGCAAGCAGCTGTTTCAGGAACCATGCGTCTCGGACATGCAATGCAAGGGCTTTACGGCCGTCAACGACCTGTTTTACTGTTGGAAGAATTGTTGCAGCTCCGTTAGTATGTACTCTTGGGCTATCGTTTTTGCCTCTTTATTTTGCAAATGTTTAAGAATGTATACGTTTCTCGGTTTGTCGTTTTCAGATACGGTGATCGGAGACAGCAAGTTCAATCCGGATTGTGACGGTGGCATTGAGGTAAGGCGGGAATGTATCCCGTCAAATTCAGTGTCGATTTAGCAAACTCGAAATCACTGTCAAGTTGTTTTCATAAGTCAAAGAAACAATCAAATCAAAAACACATGACTAGAATTAACAATACTGTAAATATTACTGTAGGGACGATTTTTCCGCGAAGATTTTGAACTTGTGGACAAACTCACATTGTGATTAAATGTTCGGCCTCTTCAGTTATGGACAAACTCGGACGCCAGTCAATATCCTTGGCTCGGCTA
Source organism: Koerneria luziae (assembly GCA_014805365.1). Taxonomy (NCBI): domain Eukaryota; kingdom Metazoa; phylum Nematoda; class Chromadorea; order Rhabditida; family Neodiplogasteridae; genus Koerneria; species Koerneria luziae. The sequence continues at coordinate 8,684 of JACMIJ010000905.1, forward strand.
CATGGTCATGCAGAACTCGTCCACTTGTCAATACTGCATTGTGACGTTAATCTCATCCAACTGGATTACGACAGACTTTAACTGCTACGCGCCGCTTGCCAACAATGTCAATGCATCGACAAACGTCATCTATTTCTACTACGATGATCCGTAGGTGTTGAACAGATAACTGTGTTGACATCAAAGCCCGAACTTCGTCTGGTTCAGAACATGATGGCTTGGTTTACGTCATCGGTAGCTTGATTCTTCGCACAAGCAAGGTTATGACTATTGTTGAGACTCAGTACACACTGTTTTTTTCGCATTATTTCGTCTCGATTCTCCACCTTCAAAATCCAAAATTATCAAGACCACAACATTTCACCGCTTAATAGCAGCACATCAATTTAAATGCCACGCACACACCCCTGCAAGTACAGATTCAGTGATCATGACTTTATGCCACATTGGTAACAGGAAACCTTATAATCATAGTGTGAGGTGCTTTTATACGACATTATACTTCAGTCACAAGCGTCAAGTCTACGTGGCATCGGAAGTGTACAGTGGGGCCGGCATGCCAAACGTAACGAGGTTTGTGTTTGAATTGGTTGACATACCACCACTTCAACTGTGACGACACTCACGTTTAGCTCTTCTCTTTTGCGCGAAGCCGCTATATTTCTTCTTTTATTATCCGTCTTTTTTCACACGAAGTGTATTCCCTTGGCTGTCTCTTGCTGAGGGAGTCTCTTCCTTCTCAACCCGCGACTACTCTTCGCCGACCACCAAAGAGAAGATTATGTAACCGGGAGCCCAGAAGATTGTTAGCTACAGGAAGAGATGGATATTTCGCCAATAAGATCGGCACCCGATGGTGGAAGCCGTAGAAGGCATCCATCGTAGCTTTGAGACGAGCGGTTATGAGAGGACACGATAGACGACCAAGGTACTGCCCATTGGAGTCACGTGGATCGGCCGCATCGTGATTCGGCAACCAACATCTTCAGCAACACCTTTGAAGATTGCAACTGACACCGAATAAATCATGTCACGTCATGTTATATTGCAACATTATTTCAAGTATTTCAAGAATTTCAACTTTTTCTTAACACTTTCAATTGCCAACATAATTTACTCCCTTCTACACGCTTACTTTACCGCTCCTCTCAACAGTCTTCTCCTACAGCAACATTACCGTGCTGTTTCATCACACTGTTGTACACTGCCTTTTCAGTTATATCAAGATCAGCTATATAGGAGGCTCGACGCAAATACCGCTGACACCCGCTCCGATCAACTGTGACACAACACTTTCTCCGACCAGTGCTACATTCTTCTACTGGGAACTCGGTGAGAGTCAATCCAACGTAGATCAGAGTTATCACCAAAAAAACATTAAAAAAACACACGTACTACGTTCAGCTATTTGCTGATGCTTCTCAGCGAAAAATATTTTCTATCAAAAAAATGCTTTAAAGGTGCCTGACAAAAAGTTACAACCATCAAAAATGATTGTTCCTTACACTCAACAGTAAAAGACCCCTCAATACAAGGGAGAAGGGTTTTTTATGAGTTGATTATTTGTGGAAATTAGAGGAGGTAAAAACGCTATGTTCATTGTGCGCAGGTTCACCGCTCGGAAACCGGACGTTCAGCACCCGAAGCGTGCAGCTCATGACGCAGGCTCAGTGCGCTACAACGGTAAGCACTCTAAGGTAGTATTCACGATGTGACCATAGACTTGATACATAGATATATGTGTACGATACGTTCGTCAAGATGATGGGCATTTCTGAGGGGAAAAATAATCATAGGCAAAAAAAAACCATTTACATATCTCTATGTAATCTTTATATCTATATCCTACATATATTATATACCTTTATATCTCTATGTAAGTGGTTTTTTTGCCTATGAATATTTTTCCCCTCAGAAATGCTCATCATCTTAACGAACGTATCATAAACATATCTATGTAACAAGTCGATGATCATATCGTGAATAAGTTGTATTAAAAAAACAATGAACACACTAAGAATACAAATTCCTAATTTATTTCGCCACAAGCACAGTTTAAAAAGGTTGATAAGTCGTAGCGACAACACACATCATCGAGGCTGTTCAGATTGCCTCTTCGCTGGCTCCGTTCGACCTTCCAACGTCCTACATTTGCATATCGGGAACATCAGATAACGATTATTTCTACGAGAACGTTATAACCCTTTTCCAAGGTGCAGAGCATTTAACGTCATAGAGGATAGTATGAACTTTTTTTGCTTGTAAATAAAACATGTGCTTGTAAATAAGACTCACGTTTCTTCGTACAACAGTCGTGGGAAAACAAAACCAACGCTTACAACTGTCTTTTCTCATCCTATTTTCGACCAGACATATTCCTGCCTTGTGACAAACGTACAGAATGTCAAATATTTTGTACTGTAAGCACTCCGGGAAGGCCATCTCTCCATAGAAACATCATTTCAGAGGACGTTGAAATAATAGTATTTACATGTATTAAATGTTAAGCCTAGCGTATGGTATTATGCTCACGAAAATGCAAAATAAACTGTTCCGATAACGAACTTCAAGTACATGTCTTCGGCCATAGTTAACAGGACTATTTCAGTACCATTGTGTACGTTTAACAACGAATAACTGTGCGATCGCAGCAATTTTGTGCTTGCTAACTTATCGGACAAATTCGTGTGCCCTATACGCACGAGTTTCTAAGGTTTTTCCAAAGAAATTGCTTTCTAGGAGCGCCACTGATGATGCAGCAAGCGTCCGGCTCATGGCTGTATCTGGGATCGGGGATGGACGCGAGAGAAGTGTTCACGGTTACCGCAAACAACACGTTTCTCGTCAATGCCGCATATCCGATGAACAGTTCACCGAGTTGGCAAACGCTATTTGGTTCGGTTTGTTCCTAAGAGGCCTGCTGAAGCACCAAGATGAGTGCACAAGTCGAATGTGTAAAACGCTTATACTGAATATGCATAAAACATCATGAACATATGAACATAGTACATAGAATAGAATATTTTTTTGCTATGCTTACTGGTAATAGAGCAGTAACACCTATTGGAGACAGTTTCGACGTGGGAATCCTGAAAAAATCCTATATGCTGTGAGAAATCGAGATAAATTAAGTATTATATATGACATCAATTTGGCGACAAATATATGTTGGTTGGATTCATAAAATACCTACCTTAGATAGATGGTGATCATCCGTTATTTCAGTCTGCTCTGATGCGTGCGAACTTTGAAAAGTTGACATAGGTATCAAGTCACCATCCTAGCCAATCATGTTCTTTAGCAATAGATCAAAAGACCCCAAAATCTGGCAGGTTGGTGATCTTATTATCGACTGAAACAGTACCGCGTGCACATGCACTTGCGTGTGCGAATCAGATTGGCATGGCCTTGATGTTTGACGCTGTAGTATGTCGGGTGTGTGAATATCAAGTAGAAGGAAGTTGGCTGTGCCACACTTTGTTTGTAGTTTGAGCTGTATCGCTGTAACAACAATCAGTTTCATGGTTTTGTTTTCCTAAGAAAACCTGAGCTATGTATAGACCTTGGTTTAGTATGAAGTGTAAATGAGGTCACTGGCCGCCCTATGTATGGAAGGAACGCTGTGGACATGAGATTAATCTTCTCATCTGTTTTATGAAGCACCTCAGGCGCCGATTGCAAAGCATAAGTGAAAATAAATTAGCATTTCGAACCAATTTCACGCTTAGGAGGGTAAAAATCTGGGAATGTGAAGTGTTGTATGCCGATCGAATCGGCGTCAGCATGAAGCAGGCTATCGTTAGAATGGCTTATCCAATATCTGTAATGAAAGTTCGTTCCAACTTTCTTTTTTCAATGGTGTCGGTCTCCTTCCGGGATTTGTATGTTCTTCCAGTTGTGAACACACAAAAACACACATAGGAAAGTAAAAATAGTTCTAGCTCAGGTTTCGGGAAGTTGCAAGCAATAAGTTATGAGCGGAGAGCCCATCCGCCTATATAATATCCACACCGTGACCAATCACAGTTATTTCAACATTCCGGGAAAGGTTTATATTGAAATTTTAACCCAATGAAGTGTTTAGAATTCGTGTATGTTATTCCCGAATCTGTAATATGCTAGAATGTGCACGACCTGCGAATAGGAGTAGGAGAGCGCGAATAGTTGTAACTCTGACATCATTCCTGAACCCCTGTGCTGGGAACAAATGATGCTGTGAACAAAACTCTGAGCGACGAAATAATCGGTAGTCACCATGCTCTCTAGGCAACAATATATGCGAACATTCGTTGCAAGAAAAAGGTTTCATGCGCCCACGAACATCTATTCTGTGCTCAGACAAACCGGACGATTTGATAACTGGAAAAAAACTTTTTGCACGAATTTACTAAGTACATGTTAAACGACACGTAAAAAGATGGTAACCACCGTATATTTTACGAGTTGGTAGAATGCTATGCATTTGAAGACCATACTAGGCTGTACTAGCGAGTAGACGGTTCACTGCATTCACAGCGTTGGGCATCGGTCTCATTAAGACTGGGCGCGCTGGCCTTGTATAATAACGGGAATGGTGAACGAAGGAAGCTTGACATTGATTTCTGTGATATCTTGTGGCAGAACTTGGCTTGTTTCGCAATTGTTTTGAAAAACGGAAGAGTGTTATAAACACTCAAGTACTATAATTGCTATCACTTTGTTAGCCTGCACGTCTTGGACACGTTGTGGCAAATACGATTTTCTATACGCATTCGTCTCTTTGATCGGTTTTCTACAAGTTGCTCTGTGATCGCGATACCCAGGCATTATGAGCCTCTATGCTATGAGCACTTGGTCATGACATCCAGGCTGTCAAGAGTTTGGCTGGATGGTTCATTATCACTTTGTGTCTCCACTGTGAATATGCACATTTCGCGTCCCATCTGCACTCTCATCCGTTTGTACAACATTTCAACTTTGCTCTTTTGGCCGGAATGATCTGTGATTACGTTCCGGGTCGGTCACGGCCGGATTGCCGGCCGACACAAGTCGGTACCGATTTGTGCACTCACTTGCCATAGTCTGGAAGTTCGCGAACTACAAACAAACGATATTGCTCGTATGGTGAAGCATCGAAATGTCAGTCACTCAGAGGCTCACGAACAGAAAACTGACTCCTTACAGAAGATGAGGTTTCTCTGCCAATTCGAAACTCCTCCCTCGTTTCGGGGATATCGAGTCATGTTCGAGGTACATACAATCGTAATTGGTCAAGAACATGCGTTTTTGTCCTCACTGTCAGTGACGATAAAATGTTGTTACTGGGTCACGACAATGAACTTATTGTATAAATGTTTTCGCTTCTTGAAGACGACCAGTTTTGCAAACAAACACATCCGGAGCCATTGATGTGTGTTCCTTGGTCCAGTGCAAATACTAATCGAACACATGATACCGTTTTGTATGTACAAACATTCATCTGTAATTCTTATCATTGTGTTACTTTTCCGGCACATTTTCCAAGATATTCCGGTGCAAGTAACGAAAAAGCCTTTTTCACGATGTTGTGAAGTTGCTTATGAAAAAGCCAGGTATTAAAGGAAAACCGTCATGTCATTGTGTCAGAAATGTATGCATAACAGACCCGCAACCTCTGTGAACGGCGCAACTATATAAGGAAATAGTGCTTTCTGCCTCCGAGGAATCACGGTTTCTGGCCCCTTTTAACGTAGAGTATGTCGTAGTAGCAAGTAACTAAACCGATTCCGGGGCTGTAAACCCCTCTCCGCCTTACACACCCCGTTCCGCGGCGAATCATCTCAACACTGGTTAATATGCGCATTTTTGACGAGCAAAATGCATAAAATGGTCCCGAATGGAAGGAATGTGGCCGTCACAATTCCATCAGATATGCTGACAAAACTCGTCGTAACGGCTGTCGTTGCATTTTTTCTACTCGATGGAGTCGCGACAACTTGTCCTGTGAGTTTAATGTTGTTAGAAAGACAAGTGTATGTACATAAATATAAAAATACGTTTATGGAAGAGAAGGCATGTACAGAAAAAAAAACACATAACTACAGTGCTGTGGAGTCGCAACACATAAATGCGAGTCGCAGCGACGCTCCGTGGGTCGCAAAAAGTCGCAAGCCCTG
>JACMIJ010000906.1:0-14815 GCA_014805365.1 Koerneria luziae
GCATGATACTTGTGTTTTTGTTCCATGTTGCAACACAAATGCTGCTGTAAGCGATCTCCTAGTATTAGTCCTTTAAGTAACATCTTCCACAATTTTGGCCAAGTATAGTCAAATATTTACGATAAAAATATATGACATAATATTCTCAAAATGCGAACCTCAGTATGCGGTACAGTCTTTCTCGGTTGGATATATCGTCGAGGTAACCGTTTTTAACGTTGGCTCCGTAGAGCATCCAGAAGTCGTCGTGCATTCTTGCATTCAGTGTCAAGAACATCTGCAGAATCTGCAAAATGAATATTATGTGATGCAGCATTACTTCAAACAGTTATGATTATTATCCATCTTCTATTATATTATAATAGCATTGTCAACAGCCACGCTCAATAACGACAAAATTGCTGTAACAAGAACATGTGATTAATATAATTGGTATGCTCCCCTCTACAGTATTGCACATCCTATCGTTCAAATTAAAAGCGTACACTACTCCGGTCGGTACTATGCAACAATGAGAGTATTACCGGTCCTTTTTTTGTACTCCATTGTTACTCTTAAATACAAAAACCATACCTTTTGGATGAGCATCCTCTGCATTTTTTTGAACATCTCGTGATTCATGAGGTCGTCTCGCGTGCTGTTGATTGGAAGATCATCACAGACGACGATAAGCACGACAAAAGAAAGGTATCTGAGCATAAGCACAGTTATCAAAAAAAACATAAGCATCACAATCACAGTCAATGACAGACAAAACTTCGTCTGTCAATTAGACAGAGAGGAATTGAGCAAATGGTAGTATGCCATTTCGAGTGTAAGGCGAGAGTGGCACTAATTACAAGCAACTAAGAAGAACAATTGTCCACTAATTGTAAAAGTTCCTGCAATGTAACTTACTGAGGGAGCACGTCGAGGAACGAATCGACAAGAAAATCCCGGATTATGTACGTCTTAATATCACATATTATACATTTTAATTATGTATGTTTGTGATGATAATGGGGAAAAGTGAGATGGAGATAAGGTAAGATGAGATGGGAGTTAAAAGGGTCCGAAAACTGTGAATCCTTGGAGGCAAAAACCACCATTTCCTTATATACTGCCCCCAGACCGAAATAGCGGGTCTTTCATACACACTGTTCTGCTATTACTAAACAATGGTTTCGCAGCTCCTTCAATTAACCGTAGCGCATCGCCATTAAGTATTTCCGGTGAGATGGTAAACTCATTTCAGTTGCATTTAAAATCACTTGTACTGTTCACATGCTAATTATCATTAAAGACAGACCTTCCCACGGATCAAGGCCGGTGAATTGGGAATGAATGCGATCGCTGTGAAGGCGACCTCATCTTCAATGGTGATGTGGGCATGTGTGAAGGGTGCGTTGTGATCCTGCAGCATAAAATTTTTTTTAAACCCTTTAAAGGAGGCCAGAAACCGTTGTTTTGTGTTAGCAGAATTGTGACCCGCAACTTCTGTGAGGGGGGCAACTATATAAGGAAATGGTGGTTTCTGCCTCCGAGGATTCACGGCTTCCGGCCCCCTTTAAAAACAGAACTCGACATATATTTCGCTATCTCTGTGTTGTAAGACTATACTGTATCTTTAACATATAGTACAACGAATGTGTGTTACATTGGTGATTTAACAGTGTTACGTTGGTGATTGCCCTGTACAGTTCCTCGTATTCCGCCGTTCGTATATGAGCCGGCTTCCTTAGCCATATTGGCTTGCCGGTGTCTACGCGCTTCCATCTCCAGGTTGTTTCCATCTCGTACTGCTCCTCGCCTTCCACCGCTTCGGTAGTCGGCAGCCACTGAACAACACGAAAGTGTATTACTATCATTGCAATACGAACCGCTTATTGCTCTCTCTCTCTCTCTCTCTCTCTCTCTCTCTCTTTCTCTCTCTTCATGTCGCTAAGATATCGAAAAATCAGTTAAGGGCCAAAAAAGTCGACCGGGCACTCCGGAAGCGTAACAAATAATTCCCATTTGATACTAAAAAACAATTAAAGCCTCACAATGAAGACGGGCGATAGGACGAACACCAACTTCTTCACAATTGAAGTTAAGCGTTCTGTATCAAGGAGATCGAGCGAGTCTTCTTTCAAGTGAAGGGTTATCTGAAATGTATGTAAATTAAATTTTCTGATCATTATATCGTTAATTCAATAATGGAAACAATACGGGATTGATTATTAGCCGGAAATCTCATTGTTAGCATGCTTTTCATACCTCGATAACCGTTGAAGCTACAGTTCTGTAATTTGAAACGTATATAGTACATCATGTACACATTAAGTAGTGCTACTAACGTCACCATCCGGTACACACCAGTACACTATTATCTATATTTTGCTTAGTGTGTGAAGCATACGGGTATAACTTGGCATACATATATCATACACATAGCAGATCATGCCGTGGCTCAAGGACACTAGTATACCGCAGCATCTAATGCAATAAGAACAATAGCAAGTATAATTTTTTTCCGGGACTGGCTTATTCTATGATTGCAGACTAGATCTCTTTACTGGGCACATTTGTGATATCAACAGAAAGCTACTGTAAGATAAATTCGTATAATCTTGTCTGCAACCACATCAGCCGCAAATCATATCACGTGTAACAAAAACATCCGGCACTGGCTTTTTCTGTGATTCTGAACTTAATTTCTCTATTGGGATTTTTGTGACATTATCAAGAAGCTGCTGTCAACAGGAATACTTGAATTCATGCCTAAGAACCCATTAACGATAAGAGTGAGGAAACCTTATCTTATTGTTAGTACCATTCTCAGACAAAATATTTTCCGGCTATGGGTTTTTCAAAGGTTACAAGCAAGCTACTATTACCGGACATTTGTTAGTTCAATAGCAAGCAACTGTCAACAGGTTTACGTAAAATCTTGATCACAACCTCATTAGCTGCAATACTCTTCACGAACGCTGGCGGCAAATAACGTGCGAATTATGGTGGATCGTGTAGTTTACTCTTTAATGTAAACATGATCTACTATATACATGCCAAGTTACAGAACTGTAGCTTCAACGGATACAGAGATATGAAAACATGCTGACAATGAGATTGCCGGAGCCAGAAGCGGCTTTTCGTCATTATTGCCGGTGCCGCAGCTGGAGCTGAAAGCGGCTAATAGTCAATCTCTCACACTGTCTGTGAAGCGCACAGACAGCTACTTGATCGGTTCTTTTTCCAAAACATGTTCAACTACTATCCCCTCTATTTACAATGAAATAACAAAATATCGTACGCTCGTTCCTCGATTCATCGTTGTCCTTCGTGGATCCTTGGAAACGTAATAGGCCTTCATATCTGTTTCGCAGATGTACTGCGAATCCTCTTCTGCTTTGGTAGTGATGACCACGTGTCGTGCAATTGAAAATGCCGAGTGTATTCCGAGCACTCCGTTCACTTCCTATAACATGATTGCCGTAAGTATAATAAATAGGTGCGTTAATTGATGTATGGAAATGTAAGGTACAAAAAGCAGCGACAAACATTGACTTTCATTAATGCCGTTCAAGAAGTTTTCATTAATTTCAGTTGTGCGTTTCAGTTTGCATTAATGCCTTTCTATTATATTATAGTTACTAGCGGCATTCAAGTTTCACTGAGGAACAGACTTTTATGTAACCTGATTGTGAGTTGATTTGTTAAAGGTGGCCAGAAACCGTTGTTTTGTGCTAGCAGAATTGCGTGTATAAGAGACCCGCAACTTCTGTGAGGGGGGCAACTATATAAGGAAATGGTGGTTTTTGCCTCCGAGGATACACGGTTTCCGGCCCCCTTTAAAGTTGAGTACTATTAGAATATCTGACTCCGTTCTGTACAAATATCTGACTGTCATTATATATTCAATTTTGTAAGTGTATTCAAGTCTTTCACAATTCAGTTCAGGTTCACAAGCTTGTGAAATGACATAGGTTTGTGAAAAATTTGAATACTTTGGCAAACATGAGTAATTGGAGGAAACCTAACAATAAGATAGTATTATAAATCGACAGTCGGACAGAACGGAGTCAGGTAAGCTGATTGTATATACGCGTACCCCATACTCAGAATCGTCTGCACATCCTGTTACTCTGATTGCGTCGAGTAATTCCTGTTTCGTCAATCCGTTTCCCGAATCGTAGAATGACAGTGTACGCGTCTTCGTATCAGCCTACAACAACAAGCCAGTTTTAATCTTGCATGCACCATAGATACTGTTGGTTTATTTTACTCCGTTCTGTACAACTGTCCGACTGTTACTATACAATCAATTTTGTAAGTGTGCTAAAGAAATTTACAGTTCATTGCATGTTTATAACCTTGCTAAACGACGCACGGTTACGAAACTTTTGAATTCTCTAGCAAATTTGGGTAATTGAAAAGAAACCTAACAATAAGATGTGTTTATACGGTGCCGCACAATATAAGAACCGCCTGGATAAGAACCCTAGAACAATGCTCGCTAATTTGATTATCCTTTGTCCCAGGGTTCTCTTTCAGGTGGTTCTTATCCAGGCCGTTCTTATTCTTGGCGGCGCCGTTTATACAGTGACAGTCGGATATTTGTATAGAACGGAGTCAGGTATGCCAATAGTACAGTCGATAGAGACCAAAACGAACTAATCTTACATTGTTAATAATAAGTAGCCATAATTAATAAAAAGGCCCTGTTTATATTATTATCTGCTTTTACTAAATGCAGTTAAGATATGTAGATCCATACTTTCAACTATAATTCCCGTTTTGTTATACTGGTTAGCAAGAAAGAGATACAGTAAGCATTATACAGTACGGGCATTACAAAAATACTTACCTTGACTTTGATTTCTACTTCTTCATCTTCTAAATCAATGTCGTCAGTGCACGCTGACAGCCGTAGTTTCATCAAAGCCCTTGAGGCGCTGTTTATGAATCCTTGGACTATTTGATCACGATCGTATCCGGTACTGTTGGCGATCTGCTTGATGAACTCGGTATTCTGCAAGATATGCGTTTAATCCATATGGAAAGCTCTACGCAAGCTTCTCAAAAAAAACGTCAATAATGTTTCATTGTAGAATGCTTGACCGTTATTAAACACAACCAACAAAACACTTCTTGTATTAGTACCCCATTGTGCTGCAGAATTCCAACTGGGTCGGTTAGGAACAAAAATTATTCATGTAACACAATACACTCAAGAAAAACTTATGGCTTACTTGAACAAACACTCTTAATTGTCAGGACTAACGTATTTGAGAATGTATATCGTCTAATAACAATAAGAATTGGTGTACCAGTTCATCGTACTGATACGTTTCCGCTGAAGCGAGAACCGTTGAGAGCTCAGCGTTTGTTAGACCATCTACCTTGAGCCTCTCCGTATCCCTAAATCATAATTATTAATTAATATCGCTTTAACATTTTAAGTGTCAAACAAAAATAACTTTCTAGGCGATTATGCGTTTAGTGTTATCATATCCACCAAACATTCAGTTTTTTAGTGAAAGCTGGTGCTCATGGCAGTTCACTGCCGTATAACTTAAGAGGGCTGAGAACGGCCGCTATTCCCGTACAGTGTTATTTATGATTGCTGTGAAACATAGATAAATAGGACCTACTCACGTGTTATGTTTTTGATGACTGTGACCATATGTTGGACGCTTAGTACTTTAAAAAAAAAACTAAAATTGGTCTTTATGTTCCTTTGTGAGGAACATATAGAAGTGTAAACCAGACCCAAGGTAAGAAATGATTAACGTTGACATAATGCTTTAAAAAGTGCGTTTACACCTTAGTTAACGCTTTCTATAACTGTGGTTGGTACTAAGCAAGCACGGTATCTATTGTCATAAGTTATAAAAACAAGTATAAAAACAATACATAATGATTAGCAAACACAGGAAAGCTATCTCGCTCGAATTCTACATCAAGGAAGAACAACTGTGCTTATTGTCAGGACCATCCTTATGCTGGGGGAGCTAGCATATACTGCTTTCTCCTACCGAGATCGCCCATTACTTCTTAATAAACGTGCTTTGTAGCTGTTATGCTAATTGTAAGACATCTGAAAACGTTTTACGGTACACTTGTAAGCCGAAAATCTTTGATAGCGTTGTTTCCAAAAGAAAAACACTGTAAAGGTACTTGTGGTTGCTGAACTGCAATATTCGCGTTGCTTTCATTCCCAAAAAAGTGCCATGAAAAAATGAAGTGGGGGACCGCGAGCCATAAAGCCGTCCATTTTAAAGCTAACAGCTCAAAACTTTGCAATGGGAGGTTATTTGATTTCGAAAATGTAACTCATTTTGCCCGAATTTTAATCCTAAGGGCCGTTCTAGAACTCGTTTTTGCGTCCATTGAAAACAAATCCCGCCAAATAATATCAATAACTTCACTACAAGGCAGTGCAATAGATTGTAAAGCTAAAAAAAATACATTCTTTCACCAACCATCTGATAGAAGGCACGGCAGACGTCGCAGATGGTTTTTCATTGCGCAACATGACTGTTTGAGATCTCCTCGTTTAAAAGCTCCTGTAAAAAGCTGCTAGCAAGAAGAAATTTACTCATCATTTCACTTCGTCCAAGTTGCGAATCATTGTGGTACAAACCGAAAAGTTTATTTTCCGAAAAAAACTTTTTTCACGACCTACCGCAGAACAAAAAAAAATTAAAAGTAGATCAAACCCTATGCTTCAGCACAATCTACCTTATGATTGCCCAGAGCAACTTTTTTTCACTTTTGACGAACGGGGAAAAGATATTGCCGCAATTTTTGATCTACCTAGGAAAGGCACAGTCAGAGCGAGAGAGCACTATAATTGAAGAGATTTTTCTACCCAATGAATTGCTTGTGTTATGAGGTTTTTTTCTTTTTTTGCGCAGGTAAAGCCGTTTTGACCTATTTTCTTACCAATTGGCACCGTGTGTTGTGTGTTTCACCTAGTAGATTCATGTTTACGGTTTCCAAAGAAGATGAGAATATCACATTTCTTATAATTGTGAACCGCAATACTAACGATCTTGAAACACTGTATACTAGAACAAGCTAACAATAAGACGTCAAACAGAACAAAACAAGGTTTTCGGTAAGCTCCTCAATATTTTCTCCGAGTTGCGTTAATAAAAGTTATATCTTCCTTTTTAGCACCGCTTCAATCTCTACGATTCTCTTTGGAATTTGAAGAACAATGAGTGTGTTCTAATTTTTAGTATCAAACAAAACAGTACAACCACAGAACCTTTAAGGTTGGTAGAAAAGACACATAAACAGCGCACGGTTCATGCCGATTCTAAATTCCGACCCCCCAGCACTGTACATCTTTTTGTTGTTTGTTACCAGAAACAATACTTACGTTGGGATAACTGATTTACAACACGAATGTCAATACACTGTCCATTGCGGCTAACTGTCAAATGTCTGCCTGATGTGTAGTATGTGGCGTGTCCACCATGGACATCTGCCGTTCCCCTTCCCTCATTCTTAGTCGACACGACGCCTTCCTCGACTTGTTCGGACTCTCTCGAGAAGAGAAGGTCCTCATTCTCCAGAGAGCTGGCTCTCTCTCTCTCTTTCTCTCGTATCCACGGATATGCAGAAGCCATCGAGAACCCTCATCGTATCCTCTTTCCCAAACATATGGGCGGTCAAGTAAGTCTTTCAAATAACGATCAATTGATATGGTATTGTTTATTATGCGAAAATAAACTACTGCATAATACTTGCAGGGAAGGGGGCACACCTCCCCCACCTTCCCAATCCGTTCCCGCCTGTGACGCCACCTCGAACCATTCCGTCTTCGTCGTCCATCCATTTCCCGCTGGATCTGCAAAGCGAAAACCGGCCAGAGAAGTATATGTAATTGTTTATGCTTAGAAGCCTCTAACGCTTCTATGATTACGAGTCCATCCATACATTTGTGTTTCATTTAATTCTGAAATAGGTAACCGCAACGCAATTGCGGAATTCTTTGGTACTTCTAGCGTACGCACCAAAGGTTTTAAAAGAGAAACACCTAACGCAACTTTTGATTCTTTTGTATACGCCTAGAAGTGTATCCAATGTGATACCGTACATATAAACAGTATAAGGTATGTACTTGCCGTCGGCTAGGGGAAGCCCAAAAAATCGCCTTTACTTTACGGGAAGTTTTTTGAGCATTTGCCTCGATTTTTATCACTTTTTAGGGAAGTGCTAGCCTTTGAAACGATTATGATGCTCCGCACTCCCACAAGGATACCCCCGTGACAAAGTGGGGTTCGAGATAACTTATTCTTACTTGCATAGTACAGAAGTCTTGCGAATCAGTATCTATGTTTGTGCTCTCTCTTACAATTAGTAGTCGGGCCAGAAATCGAAAATCCCAGAAGTAGAAGGGCTGCTTACAGATCTGAATAGTGAACAACAGTTAAGATTTATTATCCTAGCTATAATACATTAAAGCATTTGCCACAATCCTCAACTATATTGAAAATAACCCCATAGCCACGTCGCGAGCCACGTCCATCCAGATTTCACTGGCTCACATGTGTCTCCTCCACGGTTGGTCGCGGGAAAACGCTGCATTCCGCATCCCAAGACTCTCCAACTGCGTCTTGACAGTGTCCGGCCACTTCTTCCACGGTTTCTACAATATTTCAATATCAACATTCAAAACCGGGAGGCGGGGGGGGGGGGGGCGGGCCCCTGGCTATTGCGGGCCGTTCACACAATACGTTCGGAAGAAATGCAGCCGGACGCTTCTGTACTCAATGTGTATCGTATCTTTATGATGACATAGGCTGATACAATGTATATTGCAAGAGTGCATTGTTTACAAAAACCAACCTACTATTGGAATACTTGACTCGGTTCCATACAAATATCCGACTGTCGCTATGCAGTTCGTTTTGTAAGCGTATTCAAATTCCCTACAGTTTATCACAAGTTCAAAACTTGGAAAACGGCGTAGGGTTGCGAAAAATTTGAATACTTTGGCAAATTTGCGTAATTGGAAAGAAACCTAACAATAAGATATGATTACAAAGTTACAGTCGGATAGTTGTACAGAACGGAGTCAGGAATGCCAATGGTACTGTAGTGATCAACGTTAGCTCTTACGTTTAGTTACTTTAAAGGACCAGTATTATTAGATCGCTTGCAGTAGCACTTGTGTTGCAACAAACAACAAAAACACAAGTATCATGCATTACTGAAGACATATTGGGAGCTGAACCCCATACTCCATGCCCTTGTTGACTTTGTGTATTCGAACTCAGCGCTTTACATCGCTCCCGGATCCAGTAAACATCGGTAGCCGAAAACGGCCATTCAAAGACCACTTCGGGAACCCCCCGAGCTGTACATCTCATCTAATTGTAAGTGTTGAAGACTTACGACCTACAACCTTTGGGACAAATACATATACATATACAACCGCGTTTGCAGCCTCGCGGCTCCCTTCTTTGCAGCTGTTTCCACTTCTACCACCAATTATGTGTACTGATAGTAGTGTATAGGTCTAGTCATCTCAGGGTTTTCTTCCATATGCCCCCTAGCACGTCGAGCATCTAGGGTGGGATTATGTGATAAGTGGAAACTATTGGCTGTATCTTCGCTTGAGAACTGATTAACTGCATTTCATAGCACTATGATCTTCTGGAGACCACATCGTCGATCACAGTATTAGACTCACGTAAATGCAAAATTAACTGTTCCGATCACAAAATTCAAATACATGTCTTCGACCATAGTTCTTCTTCTTCCTTACACCATTCAGGCATTCGCAGGGTCGGTGCTTCCCGTCTTGATAGGACAAGCCCTAGCCTGGTTACCCAGTGGACCGCCCCTGAATTGACTCGGCTACACTACCGACAGTGTTGCGTGGACACTGGGGAAGATTGAAAAAAAAATATTTCTGTTAACTATGGTCTTCGACCATAGTTAACAGGAATATTTGAGTAGTACTGTGAACGTTTAACAACGAATAACTGGTAATCACAGCAATTTTGTGCCTTCTAACTTATCGGACAAATATACACATACTGACACACCTGACGGCCAATGGGCAGACGATTGTTTGTCCCTTGCACTAACCATACGTTTAGCATTACACAGAGGCGGAAAAATATTATAGTGATATGAAATGCATTTGAGGATGAGTTTCTAAGACTAAAAGGAACTACGAATAATGTTTACTTTTTACTGATATTCCTGACATAATCGTTGTGGACGATTGTTTGCTTCATGCACTAACAATAAGAACTTCATGCACTAACAATATAAGAAGAAAATGGAGCCTCATTAAATTGAAAGTTATGATGAATTAAATTTTGTCAGCTAACCCCCCCCCCCTAAAGCCACATTCAAATATCTTCATTTGAGTTTATATACTTATTGTTAGTATTCAAGTTGTATAATTCATTGTGCACTCATGTTTCTTACCCTTTGTTTAACCCTTTAGCTGTATTAACTTCAATAACATTCCAACCCTGGAGTCATCTCTCTCTATACTAGCACAGGTACCCTAGCCCACCCAATCCTTCACAATTACCGTTTATGATTCTTGTTGATTTCTTTGTGATCGACTATTCACCGTATCATTTTCTTTCTAATTGGCCGTTCTCCTAATTAATAAGCCCTTCTAGCCTATCTATTAGCTCTGATTTTTCTGGTTGTACCAAGTATTACTGTTGTAGACGCTCAAAATTATTTAAAACTGTATGCCTTTTACCTCTATATATTGCAGACCATACTATTGGCTTACGTGACTCCGTTCTATACAAACATCCGGCTGTCACTGTATGATCGAATCTTATTGTTAGATTTCTTTCCAATTACGCAATTTTTCCAAAGTATTCAAACTCTCCGGAAATCTTTGTAAATTTTCCACCTTGTAGACTGCGCTGAACTGTGGAAAACTTGAATATGCTTACAAAATTAAATACATAGCGATAGTCGGATCAAACATTATTGCACCAATACTTCGTTGTGATCCCTTAGAACATCATTACTCGATATTATTATTCATATTTTACAATTAAATTGTATTATATATATATAGATGGCGAAGAATTCGGGCATAATGCCACACAGAATGTTCTGTACATGCAACGAAACGTAGATAGTTAAATTTTTATCGAAAACTGTTTTCTCACTTTCATGTTAGCCAGTGGTCGTACTGGTATCCAGTATTAGCTTGGTAGCAAAAATCAGTGCAAACAATCAATTTCATACTAATTGAAAGGTGGGCAGATTTTGTAGTGCGACAGTAGTGGGCGTAGGCAAATTTAGGGCATTACACACAAAATAATGACTTGGCTCCTTCTTTAACTCATAGTTTTGTACACCTTTCCTGGCACAGCCGCTCAGAGACAAAGGAAGGGTGAAATTGGCACAGTGCCAAACACATCAACTTTTGTTATATTATATGTCCAAATTTTGTTATTTTATATCTTTCTTGTAGCAGGTGTGTGTTTACTTGAGTACTTTGGCATATCAGCTTCACAATGAAAAACTAAAAGCAAATAAATTCATTGCAAAATTTTTCGTTTTGAGTGCCAGTTCGTTTGGTTTCACCTTGAGCGGCTATGCTGGGTCCTAAGGGGAACATTGACATATATTGCACAAAAAATATGCTCGACAGCAACAATCCACAATATGAACTGAGACACGCTTCAAGTGAAGCAGCATTGTATCATATTTCTTGCCGTTGTATTCGACCGTCCGATGTCTGTTTCTGATGCTTTCATTACGATCAGGCAATTCTTTGGAAAGTATCATAGAAAGTTTAGAGAAATCGCAGCAAACATAGCCGAGGTGTATGAGTGATAACATTGATGCATCGTTCTCTATCAGGCGTTCCTTAATCAATTTATTTATTTATTCATCAAACCCATGTTGCATTGTGATGACAATATACTGTACAGACTCGCGTTTGAGAGTGAAGAGAAAGGAGGAAGTGGCAAGAAAAGGCGAGTTATAATGTATTACCTAACAATAAGGAGAAGATGGTCACTGACAGTCTTTTTGAAGTTATTTAAGCATTGGTCAAAGAAGCGATCGAGTAACACATTCCAAATATTAACAATGCGGTTGAAATAAAAAGCAGGTTTTTGGAATGTTAAAGACAAAGGAATGGTTCAAACGGTAATGGTGAGGGAAACGAGTGCTAGATGGCATAGAGAATAGTGAAGGAGGAGACAAATCAATATAGCCTATAAAGACTTTGAACGCGAAGTTACTATTGGCATACCGGACTCCGTTCCATACAAATATCCGACTGTCACTGTACGAACACATCTAATTGTTAGGTTTCATTCCAAGTACCCAAATTTGTTAATATATTCAAATTCTTCGCAAAACCTATTTCATTTCTAGGTATGGTTCTAGAGTGTGCAAGAGATGTAATATTGAGATATTTGAGCCTATCTGGGAAAACAAAGAAGGTAGCTAGAGCTAGAGTGCCCGAGAAAGAGAGTAGCACATACGGATGTGACAGAGATTCGAAGAACTCACGTGTATAATCCTTGCTATCATTGACAGTGAGCAGGAAGACACGGCTTGGATCAAGATCACAGTGCGATGACGAACGGAGAAAAGCACCGCATCGTCAATGTGACACGCATCGTACATTTTGTGGTCTTTGCGAGTCAGAGATACCTCGCCCGAAGTGTACATTTTCTTTATGACCTACAACATACGGTGGCTCAAATGTGTGAAAATGTGCTCAACTACTGTATGTTAGTTATTGTGTCATACATATTTATTTAACAGTTTACAATTTATTGCAAAATCTACGTTTTCTTAAACATACATAATGTGCACAGCTTGTTGAAGCCGCCGAAGAAAGAGGCAGACAACAGAAGAAATTTTGTTTGGCATTCTGCCAATTATGGAAATATGCAACAATTCTATGCAAAATATGCACCAAAACACAGGGCGTTTGCTATTTCACGTTGAACGACCGTAACCCAAGTGGTCCTCTGACCGTAGTTAACAGTCGCGTAGGGACCAGTGATTTCTTTTCCCATTGAAGACAACTCCAGCGCTCTTTGCATGTACTCAACAAATTGTGGTGCTGTGGGCAAAGTGGAAGATCCACGCACATCCTTAGTTTTCCTTGGGTTCACCGTGTCCTCTCGATTTCTTGCTGCTCAGAAATCGACACCATGGAACCACACCAAGGCACCTACCATCGAATGCCGATCTTATTGGTAGTGTTCCATCTTGTTTTACTACTCACGGCACTCTTTTGTGGTGATAGTGGTGTTGAAGTTTAGTTAGAGTGGCACGATAGAGACTCCCTTGACCAGAAGGTGGCCAAAGGGAGGATCCTCGATATGTTCATATTCAGTAAGCAAATATCTTAATTTTGAAGTCGACGAGTTGAAGAGGTCCAGAATTTCAACTAACAATGAAACACAAATGTGTTAAAGGGAGAACCGTCAGCTTATCGAGGAATTTGCTTACGTGTATTCCCTGACCACAAAAGTGGCGGGTCAATAAGACACTTATTATGAACACATTCTTCGCGAATGAAATGACGATTTCCGGTGTCTTTTAAAAAGCTCAATTTGAAAAGCCAACATACCGAGTCCGTCAAAAGTCTTCCGCTTTCTTCGGCGCAATCCTCGAGCTGTATGGTACCATACCGGTTGACGTCGAACAGCATGCTCAAATCCACGTTTGTCATATCAAAGGAACAGCGCACGAAGAAGTATGCAGTGTTTTCTGGCGTGTATCCTTCTCTTTAAATAATACGGATTAGGCAAACCGAGCAATATGTTTTGATAGTGTTGGACTAACTACTACAGCTGCAGGTTAATCTGAGTCCTATAGCCCATGAAATCGTGGTAGGACCTGACGACAGAGCGAACAGCACAATTTCCGCTACAGTAATTTTTTTCTAATAATTTGCATTGTATATTATGCCCATTTAATTAATTTGAATTGCAAAGTTAATTTGCATTTGAATATCCAACTTAAATAATCCTTTAAAGGGGGCCGGAAACCATCAGTTCACCGAGCAATTTGCCTATGTGTATTCCCTGAACACAAAAGTGGCTGGTCAATATGGCACTCATTATGAGCACATTTTTTAACGAATGAAATGACGGTTCCCGGCCTCCTTTAAGGTAAGGTTAAGATATGTGATCGAGGTTATGTGATCGATCATACATGCCAAATGGCTACAAGGAAAGTAACAACAAACCTCGGCGAACAGTTAAACCTGGCAATGGCCTTCATCATCGCACTATCGATATATTGATCTTCGACCTTTATCAACATTAGTTCTGTATCTCGGTGTTCAAGCCGTTGCTATAATAACACCTCATTCATTCATTACCTTCGATTAGACTAGCCTTTACTCCTTCTTTAAAGAACCCGTTGTTTTGTGTTAGTAGAAATGCGTGTATAAGAGACCCGCAACTTCTGTGAGGGGACAAGTATATTTATACAGAACTAAAACTTTTTTGCCTTCGATCATTCACGGATTAGGAAAACGAGAGTGAAGAAAACGAATCCTTACTGTTGCTGCAAGGGCACTCAATTGCTGTAGTCTGCGTTCGGACGACAGGCGGATCGTGTTAGGAGAGATTATCGTAAGAAATGGCGAACGTAGTTCCAGCTCCTGAAACTCGGGTGTAAACGAAACAATTGTCTTTCAGGAACACAGTTTGTTTTTCAGCTTGATTTCAACTGTGGGAGTGAAAACACAATTGTGTTTCAATTCACATAGTTCTTTTAACGACACAGAAGTGAAAAAGCGCATAGCGCACCATAAATGCTATCTTATTGTTAGAATTTATATCAGTCAGCCATTTTTATGTTTTATCTT
>JACMIJ010000907.1:0-14806 GCA_014805365.1 Koerneria luziae
ATAAGGGATATTCGGTCCGATTTTTGTAATAATAATTTTTCCTTCCACAAACATGCAAATGACAAATGGAGTATACGAATGCGTGCGCACATGATACCAGCACAGGTTCGTATAGGGAGGATACCAGGTATGCAGTTGCACAAGAACTATAAAATGGCAAAGTCATGCGCAATTACTTTTGGGACAACCTAATAGTATTACACAATACGATGAATAACGTTGTTTGGTGTTTACAATATCAAATTCGGACAGTGTAGAACGACGAAGCTTCATAATTTTATGCAAAATCCAAAAAAGCACTAATATTGCATCGAAAAAAGTATATAACTATTTACAATGAATGAGTTATTATTACGATATCACAATAGATATGTTATATTACCTATACTACCACCATAACAAATACGAGAAAGGAAGTCAATCATGCCGTGTGCAAAAATATGGTGAGGCATACTGCACCCGTTTCACCCTAAACGACTTTAGTTCAACTTTACGACTACTATTGCCATATCTGACTCCGTTCTATACAAATATCCGACTGTCACTTGACATTCAACTTTGTAAGCGTATATAAGGTTTTTGTAGTTAATTGTAGGTTCACAAGCTTGTAAGACGGCGTACGGTTGTTAAACATAGGAACACTCTACCAAATTTGGTTAGTTGGAAAAAACCTAACAATAACATATGCTTGCACAGTGACAGTCGGATATTTGTACAGAACGGAGTCAAGTATGCTAATAATACTAACAAAAAGGGCAGTCGAATTCCCTGTGCAGCCAATTATGTGATATTGAAAGTCAACATCAGAAATCACTTTTCAAAAACTCGTTTGTTTCTTTGTTTTGACATTTGTTAAGTTGGTTTTATATTATTATTGAAGTAAAACGAATTGTCGCGGGTGCGTGCCAACTGAGGGCGCGCGTTGTATAAATCATTAATTTTAATATGTTTATAAGCATTCTATAAATCCAGCTCAGCATTCCAATTTTTTACACGTTCAGCGGTACACTACAATAACAAAATCTTATTTTTAGGCATCCTCGATAGGGTAGCACAGTTCGCCATTTGGTCAAACAACGGAAAACGTGACAATTCGTTTTGCAGCAGTAATAGGATGTAGAGGCAACCGCCAGGGGGAAATGATACAGTGCAGATAAGATAAACGTCATATATTTGTGGTGTCATGCAACTATCATGCAAGTCTTTTGGCAATGACATAAAAACTGCTGAAGAATGAAAAACGCAGGAATAATGGGACACCCTAATAGTACCAGGGAATATTCAAGCGCGTGTATCGTATAGAGTTACTTGAAAGTTACTCGAAAAGAACATAGACTCTGTGATCTACCGCAATCAGTCCTTTCACTTCGCAGTACTGTGATACTCGAACTCTGGACTGCCATCCCTATTATTATAATCGCGCTAATCTGCTTTTCTCTAGCGTGCGTGGATAAACTCAGTTTAAACGTTCTTGTAAAATAACACCACGTCTAACTTGTTACCTCCCTCCACCCCCCAATATACACCATACGGTGACCAGCAGAGCCAACGATTGCCATGTGGTTTTGGTCATACTGGTATGAAGTATGCCTCTATACGTCATTTTTCGTTGTATGTCCGGTATTGTGGCTGTTTTGCCTCATCTTTCTGATCAGCCTTTTACGATCTCGTGATCCTGCACTTCGAACGTCATTTCACCTCATTCTTCACGGCATAGGTAAGAACGAAAGAAGTGGGAGAGAACAGTCAAAGGAGACATGAAATCGTCATTTCATTCGTAAGGAATGTGTTCATAACGAGTGTTTTATTGACCCTCCACTTTTGTGTTCAAGAAATACGTATAAGCAAATTCCTCGGCAAACTGACAGTTTCCGGCCCCTTTTTACGGTGCTAAGAAAATATTGTTCTGTAGTGTTAGAACTGCGTGTGTGAGAAACAGCCACATTCAGCGTGGGGCGCAAGGATAGAAGGAAATGGTAGTACTTGCCTTGGTGGCCTGAAGGTCTTTGGCCTTTTCAAGGACTCACTTTCTAAACCAATTGAGTGTCTTGGGACGCCTGAAAGGCAAAACATTGCCAAATCCCTGTTTTTGTTGTTTCACAGCAATACTTTTAGGCATAACGAATACGTGTCTTTACTACGTTTTTAGCGGCTTTATTTTCAGTAATTGCAAATCTAATACGTGGACCAATATTCACCTATCTTCAACTGTTGAGCAACATGGAATGGCGTCGGTCCTGGCTTTTTTACATTGCCACTTATATTGATGGCTTCTGCACGTACTTTGCCGCATTTTCAAATGTATTGATGGATTTGAATCGAATAACGTCAATTGCCACTACCCGTCATAGCTTGGTATGCACGTTTCTTTTGCAGAGCAGTTTACATTCTGTTGGCATACTTGTGTACCATAACCGTAGTGACAAGCATTCCTTTATGGAGAGATAAGTACATATGAGTGGCTGGTCAGGCCTGTGATCCCTCACAGCGCTGACCAAATCAATGAGGGAAAAGGTGACTGCTTCCCAGCTACAGTATCTTCCTTTGTGGTGTGACGCAGTGTTACGAATTATAAAAAAGGCACAAAAAACCACTCACAGTTTGATTTTGAGTTTTCCCATGCACAGATATGGACGAATTTGCGCACGAAGCTGATGATGGCTTTCGCATTTATGTTATCCGTTGCGATTATTGTCACGGTTTACACGTTGCAGTTGGTATTGCCGAGCGCAGCGAGCAATCCGGTACGCATTTGTTGTCCTTAGTGCCACGGATTTCTTATTATTGGCATATGTGGTTGTCCGACTGTACAACTGTCCGAGTGTCGCATTATGATCAACTCTTATTGTTAGGTTATTTGCACTGATGCGAGTTTTCTAGAGAATTGGATTCTTTAACAAATCTATACCGGTTATGAATTGTGAAAAATTTGAATACGCTTATGAATTGAGCATACAGCGACAATAGGATATTTGTACAGAGCGGTGTCGGAAACGCCAATAATAGATGCGTTCGCTATGCGATTCGCGGGATGAGATAATGTAACAGAAACGGGAGAAGATTGTAAGAGTTTGTTACTAATTGTAAGAGCTTACATACTTGCCTCGCGGTTTCTTACACGAGTAAGCTCTAGAGTGACGGTATTATTAAACAATGCTCTTTCCATTCCCAGAAAATGTTTTGTTTATCCAGAATGAATTCGAATACTTGTAACAGGTTTGTTCAGTTTCTGAATTTGCTGCCGTACTACATGTTTGGACTCGTCGTCGCATGCAGTTTTGTTCTGAACACAGTCAGCGGAATTCTTCTCCATCGACGTATCGTGAGTCAAAGGAACTTCCACCGGTCTGAAAATTAATTTCCAATATCCCTTGCAAATTTGCATATGCCTTGCAACTTTGCATGTCCCAAACAGTTTCTGCCTCCGTTTACGGGGGCGAGTGATGTCTCTTAAAGTCAGTGTTTTAAACACTTAAGACAGTTTGAGTCGTATTTTCGCTGATAAGTGTGATGCTTCTTATTGTTAGGCGCAGAGGCCGATGACCAACTATGGCATGGAGATTCGCTTGTTGATCTTCACTTCGATCAATGGCCTGACGTATGTGTTGGCGTTAGCGTTGACCGTGGCGATACAGAACGACGCGCTGTTCGATGGGTCGTCACGGATTGCTCTCATTGTCGCGGTCTGCTATTAATTCTACAATTGTAAATATTACACAGCATACAACTTGCTTTGTTTTGTAATGTGATAACAAACTTATAATACCGAAGACGGTTCAGGACGCGATTGTGTTCATGGTTAGAGAAATTTCTCTGACCATGAAAAAGTGTGCATGACCAAAGTTTGAAAAGCCATTTCTGCCAACATATTATTCCCGCCCCTCTTATATGCAATGCAGTTGTCAAAGACGGTTCAGGATGCGATTATGTACGTGTTGTGGTTCTACTCGATGCCGCCTCTGCTTCTTCTGCTTGCCCCTTCAACACGTCATGCGCTATTGCACAGTTGCATCTTCGGCTGCAACAAACTGTCGGGTAGATCAAAACCAGCGAAAGTGTCGGCATCCTTTGATATTACCACCACCATTAACAAGGTATCATATAATCACATCCTGAAATTGACGAATGAGGGACTCTCTTTTGAAAACTACTTTTTCAGGTAATTGGATGACCACCGTTCAAGATGTAAGCAAGCAACATATTGGGTACGCATTCAAATTTTTCACTATTCATGGTAGCCTGAAAATGAAATCCTTGCAAAACAAAATTTGAAACACAATAAAGAAAGAACCTAACAAAGCGACAGTCGGATATTTGCTCAGAACGGAGTCATGTATTCCAATGGTAAGTGAGGTTCTCCCTTATTCAAAGCTTTTCGGGAAAGGGGGTGAGGGTTGTGGCGTAAATGTGGTGAGACACATTGCACCCGTTTAATCCTTAAATGACTTATATACGTTCAATTTTATGTCGACTAAGAGCAGCTGATTTCCCGGTGCAGCCAATTATATGTATTATTTGAAGGCAACATCAGAAAGCACTTTTCAAAACTCGCTTGTACCTTTCTTTTGACGTTTGTTCAGTTGCGTTTGCATTACACACGCTACGACTGCGCTAATCTGATTTTATCGCGTGCGTGCCTAAATTCCCGAAATGTTCTTATGCAACTACACCTCATCATGCCTGTTGCGGTAGTAAGCTGCTTCCAGTGACCTTTTAAGCATGCTAAGTAAAAGATCACGGGAAAACGCACAGTAAAGCTCACCGGGAACGTAGGAGCTTACTACTGCGCCTATTGTTTCCCCTTTATGTTTTTTTTTCACTGGCTACAAGCACTATTCGCACACTTGTCTCCGGTATTTACAAATATTTCGACTATTGCTATGCAGACAACTTTTGTAAGCGTATTCAAATTGTCAACAGTTCATTACAGGTTCAAAGCCTGGAAAACGGCATAACATTGCAAAATTTTTTATTAACAAATTTATGCATTTACTGAAAATCCTAACAATAAGATATCTTGATGCTGGATATGCCATTTTGAAGATTATGTTCAGTTGGTCTTTCAGGCCAACTCACTTTTTAAATTACTATGTCCCCCTACAAAAGCGTTGGCCAAACCCAGAGCAAGAGCTGACTTTTCTCCTTCTTTAAGCATCGCCATGTGGCTTTGGTTGTTGTGACCACTGCCACAATCCATGTTGTACCCATAAGAATGGTACGACATATGCGTCTATGCGTCATTCTTCATTGCATGTCCCGTCATGTGGCTGTTCTGCTTCGTCTTTCTGATCAGCCTTTTACGATCTCGTGATCCTGCACTTCGAACGTCATTCCACCTCATTCTTCACGGTATAGGTAAGTAAAGTAAAAGCAGGCAAAAAGAGTTGGGATAGGAAACCATTTCCTTACACACTTACATATCCTCACAGAAGTTGCGGGTCACTTGCGCACTTTTTTCTCGCAACAAAAAAAGTTTTCCACCTTTATAATAGGTTTAGAGAAACCACGTTTTTTTCTTCGTTGTAGCATCACTGCGTGTGTTAATGACAGCCAACTTCTATGAAGTGATAGCGAAACGGCAGTTGTCGCCTCCGAGGATTCAAGCTTTCCTTTAACAGTATATGTTTTCACTGAAAGCTTTTCAGTTCTTGCAAATCTGATACGTGGACCAATGTTCACCTATCTTCAACTGTTGGTATACATGGATTGGCAACGGTCCTGGCTTTTCTACGCAGCCTCCTACATCCTTGGCTTCTGCACGTACTTTGCCGCATTATCAAATGTGTTAATGGATCTGAATCGAATAACGTCAATTGCCACTATCCGTCACGGCATGGTGTGCACATTGTATTGTTGTTGCATGAATACCATCATTCCCTTGGGACCCGGGTTATCAGAAATTTTTAGCCATGTTACCAAGTGTTGAAAACGGAGTGACCCAGTAATATGAGGCACCAGAAACAGGGTGCTTCTGGCCACGTTAGGTTCCCTAACAGGGCGCCTTCAAGGATAACAATAAGATTTCCCAAAATGGGATGCTCGGCGTTAATAAAGGTGTTGTTGTCAACGCGTATGTACTAAGATTGCTTTATTCCGGAGTACTTTACTATAAATACTTCACATACGTTTTCCAGATATGGACGAATTTTCGCACCAAGCTGATGATGGTCTTCGCCTTGACGTTGTCCGTTGCGATTGTTGCAATTGTTTACACGTTGGAGTTTGTGGTGCCGGAGGCAGCGACTAATCCGGTACGCTAAAAATCTCACAAGTGCATAAACAATGCAATGACCGATGAAAAATTTAAATATGTTGGGCGAATTTGAATATTAAGCGACAGACGGACCTTTGTATGGAACGGAGTCAAGCATGTCAATAGTACTAGTGAAATGGTATTGGTTTACGATAAACTTGAATACTTTGGCAAACTTGGATAATTGAAAGAAGGCTAACAACAAGATATGATTCAACAGCGATAGTCGGGATATTTATAATAGTTTCCTTTTAGTTTTTGCAATTACTGATCAACTACATGTTCGCACTCGTCGTAGCGTGTAGCTTCGTTCTTAATACGATCAGCGGAGTTCTGCTCCATCGACGAATCGTATGTGTGCACAACATGTTGAGTCAGCCACCGTAGTAATAGCACCATTTCTCATGTGAAAGGAATATTTGCTATAGGACATCTTCTCTTTGTGCCTTCTCGTGATAAACTTCATATGACATCAATGTCTTATTGTTAGTCCAAAAAATGCGTAACTTGCAAAGAATTGAACCAAAACCCACTGAATTGAACCAAACTCAATTGTACCAATAATTTGTTCCTTTCATTTCAACAATGGTGCTATTGCTACGGCGGAAAAAGAAATTCTGCCGGTCTCATATTTGCAAATTTCTTAGCTATATAAATGTCCGCAAATTAGGTTCAGTTCAAAGGTAGAAACAATTTTTTAATCAACCCCCACTCAAACAATAGAGCCAAAAGTCACTATTGAGAGTTATTTGAGGCTTATTTTTCTCTCATAATAAGTTTCCTAGGCGCAAAAGTTGCTGACCGACGTCGGCTTGGAGATTCGCCTGTTGATCTTCACTTCGATCAACGGCCTGACGTACGTGCTCGTGCTGGCGGTCGACCTCGCGTTACTGAACGACGCGATGTTCGACGACTCATCACAGATTGCGCTTGCTGTTGTGGTAAGTACATAAAAAACCTCAAATAAACCTGAATTGTACTTGAGTGTTTAAAACACTCATTTTTTCAGTGTTAAATATTTTGTAATTCTGTGTCTGTCGCTAAATATACATACATGATAATCGAAATCTTATTGTAATGGTTCCCACAACTTTTATTAGAGTCTGCTTTTCTCAAAAATAGAGTAGTATATCCAGGCGCTGCAAGTTTACTGTACTTTAACTTTTACGAAGTTAAATCTAAAGCATAAATAGTAAATACGTGTAACTGATATATCGAAAACGCTTTTCCACACGGTTTGCCTCTTCGATTCACTGGATAAACAATTGTTATACTAATTATTGCATGTGTAACAAAGTTGGCAAAGTCGGTTCAGGACGCATGGATGTACGTGTTCTGGTACTACTCGATGCCACCTCTGCTGCTTCTACTCGCCCCCTCGACACGTCGGCTTCTCTTACCCAATCGCCTCTTCGGCTGCAACAAAGTGTCGGGTAGATCAAAAACAACGAATCGGTCGGCATCCTTTGATGTTACCACCAAGGTAACATACATCCGGAAATCGACGGAGAAAACTCCTCATTAGAACTTTTCAGAGCTACGCTATGCTTTTTCATTCAAAACGTTGTGATGCTCCAATATCTTTTTTTCTTGTTTTGTGTGTACATTACCTTAGGTTACCTTAGGGAAACCACTGCCGACTAATTCCACCAAACATTCACATTCATTATTACATTTTACATTTTACTTTTGCTAACAATAAGCTAACGTGTATTATTGTGCCTTTCACTAATCTGTATTGATTGATTCCCCAATTCATGAAGAATGGTGCTTATCCGTGTTCTTGGTGGTGCGCTGTGTTACTTCTCTGTTGTGAGCCAAACTTTCTTTCACTGTCAGTTCACGTTCGCATCTTTCAATCAATAAATGTGCTTTGTATTCTTCTTTAATGCTTACATAATATCGGCGCCGATGGTAGAAGCCGTTGCTGGCATCCATCGTAGCAAACTGGCGAGTGGGACCGAGAGGATACGGTACGATAACCGAGGATCGACTACTTCGCGATTCGGCAGCCAACATCTTCGACAAGATCTTTGAAAATGGCAACTGATACCGAATAAACCATTACCATTACCATTAATGCTTACATATGTGTGCTAGAAGACGCATAGGACACCGTAATGTATTCTGCTGACACAACGAACGAACAGCTGCAAAACGCAGCTAGGAATTGAATGGAAATTTCAGAATGGTGCGGAATTGAACAAGCACGCGTACGCGTGTAGCATAGTTCTTTGAAATGAGACGTAAGATATGCTATTGGCAGACCTGACTCTTCGTTCTCTACAAATGTCAGACTATATAGTCAAATCTTATTGTCATGCTTCTTACGTATCATGCTTCTTACAAAACGTATTCTAATTTTTTTCTCCAGTTGTAAAGCTGCTATAAGTGGCGAAAAATTGAATGTGTTTACGAATTAAAATGAAATGTACAGTGACAGTCAGAT
Organism: Koerneria luziae; assembly: GCA_014805365.1. Classification (NCBI taxonomy): domain Eukaryota; kingdom Metazoa; phylum Nematoda; class Chromadorea; order Rhabditida; family Neodiplogasteridae; genus Koerneria; species Koerneria luziae. The sequence continues at coordinate 8,703 of JACMIJ010000907.1, forward strand.
ATTTGTCCAGAATCGAGCCAGGTATATGAACAGTACTTCACAGCGTCTGAAGTTATTCTTACAATAAGATCGCCGGCTTCGATATGCACGTTCCTTTGTTCTGTCGTCAAAATCCGTTGTATGCAAATAAGGTACATTGAGCCAGGTGATCATGGAATGTTATGGAATATTATAATAAGCGTTCTAACGGTTTTGTTTTCAACAAATGATCATTTTCGTATCACAATACAGTTGACGGTCACCTAGAACATGCATGTTTGCTGTTGCTGAAACAATTTATGTTACATTTTTGTGAGCCCTACTACTTTTCCATATGCCGTATCGCGTTCAATCTATTCCGCCGTTGTTGTTCTGTTAAAGGAGGCCGGAAACCGTCATTTCATTCTTAGATAATGTGTTCATTATGAGTGTTTTATTGACCTGTCACTTTTGTGTTCAGGGAATACACATACGCAAATTCCTCGGTAAGCTGACGGTTTCCGGTCCCCTTTAAATTTCACGCCGTGCGTCTACGCGCGTCAACGCGCGTCTTGCAGCGTCACGCGCCGTGCATGGGCGATGTCATCTCGCGCGTGCACACGACGCTCTCGACGATTCCGGCGTTTGCGCCACTTCGCGACTTCTTCTCGACCGTCAGTGTTCCGCGAACCTCGTTCGTAGATCAAACCATCGTCGATGCAATGTCGATCATCCACTATATCCTGGGGGTTATCGAGGTCTTTCTGAACCTGCTCACGATCTACTTCATCTGGTACCGAAGCCCCGCCGCAATGGCCGGGTACAAGAAGTACCTGGTGTTCTCACAGGTGCTTTTCTGTGCTTTTCGTTGAAGCCGACTCGGTTATTACTTGTTTCACAGACATCCACTATTTGCAAGTATTTTGTAGCTGCGTTAGCCAAGCCATTTCGCGCATCAAATAGTTGTGTGGCATATAAAGTCCGAAGTTTTCCAAACACTGATTACTTTTTGTCGTTACCAACTGTCGGCCCGGAGAGACGACACCGTGATAGGGTTTGAAGTTGCTTTCGTGAAATTTGCTTTCTGAATCTTGTTGTTAGACATCTTCCCACACATTTTCTTAAGTTTTAAAATTTTTCACAAACTTACTCCGTTTCAGAAGCATGTTCTATGAACAGTGAAACATTTTAATACGCTTGTAACATTGAGTACATTGAGCAACAGTCGGATATTTGTACAGAACGGAATCAGATATTCCAATAGTACATTCTGCGATCACGACGTGAGTATGTGCTTCAGTGTATTGCCGCCGTCGTCGATGTCTGGATGTGCTTCTTCATGAATCCGTTCGCGACGCTGCCGATTCCGTGTGTTTACAGCCATGGAATCCTCACCGACTTGCTGCCGGCTCGCATTCAAGTTGTAAGTTCAACATGGGTCTTGATAGTCGTAGTTAGGCGATAGAGACCGAAACCGGCTGTCTCCATGTGTGATTCTCAATAATCACCTATGCTTTTTTTCTTTTCATGTCTATCTTACATACAACTCTCGTTTAACTCTGGTTTTTACTTATGAAGTTCTTGTAAACAGAACAAAGGTATATTGTTCCCTGTGACGCACATACATATTGTGGGCAAACACGTCATATTTGCAGATAATTCTTATGATCTTAATTCTTCTGCTACCGCCAGCAATGTCTACCTGTTTCTTATACCGATATAAAGTAAGCTAGGGGGTTTTTCTTCTGTATGCATAAAAATTAGCCAGCGTTGTTCTAGGGTTCTTATCCAGGCGGTTCTTATATTGGGCGGTGCAACAACTGGGCATCAACAAAAAAAAACACTGATCATTTCGCTTTCGTGTTTCAGAACGTATTGAAGCTGTCCCAGCATCGATGGATGCAGCTAACTCCATTTCGTTACGCTTTTCTCGTTCTTACACTCTTTGGCGGATATATGTCGATCGTGGTTCCTTTGCTGTTTGACCAACCTCCGACACCGGAACAGGTACATATACTTATACTGTTGGAATACTTAGTTTCGTTCTGTACAAATATCCCACGGACATATTCAATTTTTAAGCATATTCAAAGAGTTCACAGTTCATAGCAAGTCTGTAAGCTTGTAAGATGATATAGCTTTGCGAAGAAATTGAAAACTTTGACAAATTTATGTAATTGGCAAGAAACCTAACAAGAAGATGCACTCATACAGCGACAGTCGGATATTTGTACAGAACGGAGCCAAAGTATGCCAATAGTACCACACTCATGTTTTCCTGTCTTGTGAGGAACGTACAGGATGTGGAAAATTTTGTGCTGGAAACACTCCAGGAGGTCAAACACACGAAACATGAAATAACTGTGGTTGGTCACAGTGGAAGGGTTACGGTGCAAAAAGTCGGCGTGTGTCCACCATCAAAGCATTTCAGGTTTTGTCACCAGATCTGCTAGCGATTGCACCAATCGGAATCGCGTGCTTCAACTTAACATCAACAATGTTTATAGTAAGGTTTTGCATAAAGTAAGGTTTTTTATAGTAAGGTTTTGCACACACGCAAACGTTGCTGGAGATCGAACCCGGGTTTCATGTGTAGCATAGGGCGCCTCCCGCCACTACACCACGCTGCCTCCAGATCTTCTTCTTCGATTTGCTCTTCGTCGTCGGTTGCTCGTGGATCGTTGCTGTGGTCGTTTTCGGGCACATGTCGCACATCCTGATATCGAAGCAGAATTTGATGAGCGAAAAAACCCGGCAATTCCAACGAATGATGATCAAACAGCTGGTCGCTCAGGTTATCCCATTTATTTTGAGATGAGCTAAGCGCGTTACAACAAAAGTCAATTTGGAATCTTAAGGAAGCCGGAAACCGTCATTTCATTCGCAAAAATGCGTTCATAGCGAGTGTTTTATCAACCCGCAACATTTGTGTTCAGGGAACACACATAAACAAATTCTTCGGTAAACTGACGGTTTCCGGCCCTATTTAAATTGTCCAGACATATCACTATTTTAAACTCACGCCGGCTAGGCAAACATGGGTTCTAGAACTGAAGTAACGCAAACATGAGTTCTATAGAACGGCCCTAAAAATAAGATCGGATTTTGTAGCTATCGGTACCGTCCATCATGTTGATAGCGCCTCCTTGTGCCATCATACTCTTATTCCTCTTCGGTGTCTATAATGACGGCAAGTTGTTTACTCAGTTTTTTTTTGTTAATTTTTAAAAGTTTTTCTGCAAAATGACTTATAAGATTATATTTTCGATCCTCGAATAGTTTGCCTTTTGCCACACCCAATCATTCGTCCGCCTGTGATTGCAATAAGCGGTTTCTGTTGTAATTGATGCTGTAGCAAAGAGGAAGAATGGTTAAGAATGTTATTTGCAGTCTTCTACATCATCTGCCTGCAAGTGTTCTCGGCGCACAGTGGCGTGCAGGCGGTGATCATGCTGTCGCAGAGGATGTACAGGTACCTAATGCTATTGGAATACCTGATTCCGTTCCTACTCTCACTGTGTATGATCAAATCTTATTGTTAGGTTTTTTTTTCCAAAATCAAGCCTCAAATTTTTGAGTGCTTAGACATTCCTTAGTGTTTGACTGTTTATGACATTCATTTTTTATAGGACTACGAAATCCTTAAAGGAGGTCGGCATTTGTTTCATTAAAAAAGCGTTCATAACGACTACTTTTGTGTTCCGGGAATACATACACATAGCCAACTTCCTAGGCAAAGTTACGGTTTCCGGCTCTCTCTAACACTGAGAGTGCCTTACAACACTGAAGCACTACTTAGGCTTATGTGAGGCTTTTTTTCTGGGTACGCAAATTTAGGAAGCAAATCGTCAGCATGCTGAGGTTCTACCGAAAGCACGGCGACGACAGCGCTGCGGACGGCGTGAGTCACGTGCGCGCCGCAACGCCGCCGATCGCGCATCGACGCGCGGCCAATCAGCGCACGCTGCCAGCGATTACGTGAACGCGCACCGCGATGACGCAAGTGATGACGCGAAGACGCACGCGATGACGCGATGACGCAAGTGAGGCCAGCTAGCGGCACGCAAGAAGTGTACGAACTGCAGAATTGCAGAATCGCCACCCGGTGAGGCTGATATCTTTCTTTCTCTTATTCCACAATGTGCACTGACTGACAAGGAGCAGAAACCTCTAGCAAAAGCACACTATAAATAGCTGCTGCAACTTTTGCGCAGCTAAATGAGTATAGCACCCGCCGTGTAATTGTCACACCAGTTGTAGTTGTCACACCAAAACCGTAAAAAACAAGCTTCCTACAATTATTGCCTGCAACATATGCCAGCCGGTTTTGAAATTCAGTGCAAAGAAAACTACTACACGTGGCCTTTTAGTCGCTGCAAGACCATTCGTTCAAAATTCGGCTGGCACTTAGTATTTATCCCGCTGTCTGCTCCTTGTCACACTACCACAGTTAAACGCACACTGTGATTCCGTTCCGTCTTTGAACGCAACTTCCTATTGGTCGAGCGTGTGCTGTTAAGGGGCCGGAAGCTGTGAATCCTCGAAGGCAAAAAGCACCGCTCCCCTCCTCCCACATCACAGAAGCTGCGGGTCCGTTATACACACATTTCTGTCACAACGGAATGATGGTTTTGTAAACGAGTCTGTGTGGTGGGCGTCGTTGTTGTCTAACCTTTATACACCCGGGAGAACCAGAGATGGTCTCGGCGCGCCCGAGCCATCCCGGTGACACAACAAGAAGTGAACAATCATCAATAGTCTTCCAGTCTGGGAAGGTGTGGCCTGACCCCTACATAACAACACACACAACATGCCATAGCTTGGAGGACACAATGCATGCACTACCATATAACAGTTTGCAGTTCTTCAAAAAACAAATATAACACTGTGACATTAAGAAGAGTGTGAAACACACTCGTTAGACTGATCATAATGAGCACCTGCTTCCATGCATGATTTTTCAGCGCTTGGAAGGGCTGCCAAAGATGGAAAGACAAACAATTCTGGCAAATCGGAGATCTCTGAGGGAGGTGGACAAGCGATGCATTGACGAAGTAAACAGGTATTAGGCTCACAAAAATGCAAAATACATCGTTCCGATAGCAACAAAGGAACACATGTTCTCGCTCATAGTCAACAACTGTTTTTGAATACGCAAATGAACGTTTCATTGCGAACGATTGACTAAGCACAGCAATTTTGCATACCGGGCGTATCGGACAATATCGTGAGTACTATAAGAATACTTGACAGTGCTCGCATAGTTCAGTATTGTAAAGAAACACGTTTTCCTCTTTCACAACTTTCTTGGATGCAAAGTTGATTCTTTGTCACTGAACACCAAGAGAACTGTGGATTGGCTCAGAAATTTGCTTATGTGACCCACCTGAACACAAAAGTTGCAGGTCGTTTGCACATTCGTTTTATTGTTAGACGCATTTTGTGCTAACAAAATGCCTCGGGCCTCTCTATACGTATATATTTTATCCCCTTATTTTTGTAAGTGTGATCATGTAAATTGTTAATGGCCATTGCACACAAAAACACAAAGACACGCGTTGAAAACAACCGTACATATGCTACACACTTTAATGTGTAGTCTAGTGACAAAACGAACGAAGCAGCTGAAAAAATTGCAATAGGAATTTAATGGAAATCCAACTGGGGCGGAATTAAACATTGATATGCGTAATACCGTTTGCAGTCTATGATATTTTTCATTCAAAAACGTTGTTCTGTTATTTGACGTTACTGCTAGACAATGGAAGTATTTAGTAAGAGGAATGACACTTGAGTGTTTAAAAGACTCATTTTCAATCGTCCTTATTATGATACGCTGGCACTAATTGTAAGCAACATTCATTGTCAGTTAAAAAAATTGAAGGTCTATGACGTCTTCGCCCTAAGAGTGAAAGAACACGGGGCAACGAAATTTTACAACCTATGCTCAAAATGTGCCAATGAATTCTACTAGCGACGCCTAGGTAATACGGCAAATACTTAAGGTTCTAGTGCCCGTTCAAAAATTTTAGGGGTTCTAGAAGTTCAAAACCCAATTTTTTCAACTTCTTCAGGTTCATATATAACAAGGCATGTGATATATCGTTTGAAAGCTTGTATCATGCTGAGTAATAATAACTTGCCCT
>JACMIJ010000908.1:0-14802 GCA_014805365.1 Koerneria luziae
TTAACACTGAAAAAAATGAGTGTTTTAAACACTCAAGCACTATTCAGGCTTATTTGAGGCTTATTTTTCTCTGAGTGCATTTGTACTATTACCGAATGCCTTGAATCTTGAATACCGAGAGAAAGATATTAGTTGCGGGTACCAATTGGCATTCTTGACTCCATTCTGTAAAAATATCCGACTGTTACGGCATAAACATATCTTATTGTTAGGTTTCTTTCCAATTGCACATTACCGCTACTTGTTATCTATTCGCCGATGATCTTAAAGTTGTACATGCATATTCACCCGGTTCCCTTGCCTACCTTGACCTACTAACAAAGGAGTCTTCTGTTCACTTCCTTATGTGAACAATAAGCAATATCTATCACCTTTAAATTGCACAGACCGCAATGTTTCAGCCATTACGCAATCAAGACCACTCCATTGCCCCCTCCCGGTCGAAGGGACGAAGCAGCAGAGGAAATAATTGGGAATATGATAAAGTTGCTTCCGCTCTCTTCGTACTTCTTCATTCTGGACGCGTTTCCATCGTCGCAACCAACCGCGGTTCTGCGACAGCTCAGCAAGTTTATCCGTGAGAACAAAACCGCCGACGAAATCAACGTCAGCTTTAACTTTCATATATGCATGTTATATAAAGAACGTGTGTGCATGAAGATCAAGTGCACCGAAGATTTCGTTTTCTTATCAACTCCTTTCAGAATATGTTCATTCACAGAGAACAAATGAAACCGGCAAGAGTAAGGACGCAAAAATTACTGCAAAGTTGCCAGGTATGACTTGTGTACATATTAAGAGGTAAAGATAAAGTAAGCCATAGCAAATTAAATAATGATATGGAAATAAAATTACGCGATTGAATTGAGCTATGCAAGAAATAGTGTTTTGTGAAAAAGGTACACTAACAATAAGATTTCGCAAGATAATCTGCATCATTTCGAGGTAGTAAATCTTCCGCCGGTCTCAAAATTTGCTTTGTCTTTTTGTTGTAGAGAACAATTTTTTTCCATAATACGCAAACTCGGTTTTTCAGACCGGCGAAAGCAACATTATTATATGGCTGAATTGACAAATCTTTCAATTTTCAGCCAAAATGCCAGCTCCTCGATATCGTACCGGCGCTATTGGACAGCCGAGGTCGTTTTGCGTTCATTGACGATCAGAATTTCCTATCGCTCTTCGAGGCCAGCCTGCACTTATCGCCGTATGGCAGTTCCCGGGTCGAGAAGTTGTATCCCGAATTTGTGAGGAAAAGTGCACCGCTGCTGGAGGAACTCACGATACAACTGTATCCGAGAGCCGCCAATACAACCGCGGGATGATCCCATAAGCGCACAACCTTATATTTCAGTCAGTAAGCAACTAAGACCATCAAGTTTGGTTTCTGGTCCTAAATTGGGCATAACTTGAGACTGATGTTTAAATACAGTAACTGTTTAGCTTACGTTAAGAGTCATCGTTTGTGCGCAAGTTATTTTTTGCGCTTATGGGATTCTCCCTCTTAATAGTCTTGTCGACGAATAGTTCAATGGAGAATAGAATATGATATTGATGCTGCCACGCGGGTCTTCTTTAGATAGTATTTATTTGGAGATAATATGACGGAAGGAGATGATAAGTGGAAGTGGATGTCGGATAGGAAAAGTGGAGTCAGATAGGAGAAGTGGAGATAGTGGCCGAAGTTGGCCAGAGGAGAAGAGAAGATTGTAGCCGAAGGTGGCTAAGGAGAAGATAGCTATTATAGAAAGGGGGCACCGAGTTGTGCCTGTTCAGAGTGAACGGAAGGATCAGAATGAATACTGATGAGAGTGAGCAGCACTAGCAATGTTGTCAATGCGAGATTTGCATACAGAAATTGTATTCATGGAATGACATTTCATGACAGTCTTTAATCAAAGTTCCAAGGCACTTGGTTACAAGACAAATGCTCTTATAGGGACAGGGGATTGGAGATAACAATTACTTATAAAATGATGGAGTTAAACGTTGGGTAAGGGGTATGGATTGTATTGCGGCGATGAATACAATAATAATATTTCATCCAGTGCATCGTAGAGCGTTTTTGTTGCTTTGGAGGGAGGTCGTGAGTTCCTGGTGCATTGGTTCGGTTTCCGTTGCTATTCGAATAGGCGGGGATTTGGATATTGGGGAAGAATACGACAGAATGGGCTACGAGAATTGCTTTATTAGAGTAAAGTTGTAACAATACGAATGCTAACTTCATTTCAGTGCGAATTAGTTGGTTACTGACAGAAACATGAGCTTGTGCGTCTATGTGTTGTGCGTTTTTGGGATCGTCCCTCTGATTCTACCTAGTAAACTGCCATTCTGTTTCCAGTGACCCTCTACACTGAGTCACTGTTAAAGGTAACTAGGAAAGCTCACTGAAAACCGAGAGGAGTTAGTTGTATAATCTGTAGTTTGTTGCCTGGTGTATGAATGTATGTCTGTATGTATTTTGTTGTTCCATAAAGCTGTGCTGCATGTGTGCACCCATTCGTGTGCTTGATTGAAGATTGTCGAAGATTTCATCTCCTGCGTTTTATCGGCTTTTATCGCCAGATCAGAGCTATTATGAAAGCGGTGAAACGTGTTATGTGCTAGACTTAACGTAAATTTACAGAATGAGTAGAATATTGTGGCCGGTAAAGCAATGTTCTCTTTAAACACTAAATAAGATATTTATTACAAAGTAAATGTTTGAAATCACTGGATGGTGCACTTAGAGCACAAAGTGCAATCATACAATATCCACACTCTGACCAATCACTGCTATTTCAACATTCTCTGAAATATTTAAATGGAAATTTGGGCCTCCTGGAGTGTTTCCAGTACAAAATGTTACAAATTAGTAACATGTCTCAGAAATATGTATGAACGCACTGTTTCCAATTGCCCACAATTGGGAATCAACCACTGAAAAATAAACACCAATTGTGTTTCAACAACCCAATTGAAACTCAGCTTCATTCATGTTGTGTTTCAGCAATACAACTGAAATACATATGAATTTATTGTTTGTTTCCCAACTGAAAATACATGAAAGCGATGTTCAATCGTTTAGTTCTTCTGCTTCTTCTGATGCTTCTAGGTATGTGACATCGTCTTCGTTAATATGCATATCTTTGGGCATTACTGGCTTCTTATATGCGTTAGTAAAACGCTCTTTCGTATAGCAAACGACTTTCATATCGTAGTCGCCGAGGTTATGTGTCGTTGTAGAAGTGCGTATACTTCCAAATCCCAAGACGAAGTCCAGAGTTCCGTCGCAATACGGATAGCACTTTGCGCCCACGATGTGTATCTTCGGTTCGAATAATACTGAATAGCACATACTATTATTAGCTTACCTTACTCCGTTGTGTACAAATATCCGACTGTCACTGCATGATCAAATCTTATTGTTAGAATTCTTTCCAATTACACATATTTGCAGAAGTATTGAAATTTTTCGCAATCTTAAACCGTCTCCCAAGCATTAAAGCTGTAATGAACTGTGAACAGTTTGAATACGCTTATAAAACTGACTATATAGCGACAGTCGGATATTTGTACAGAACGGAGTCAAGTATTTCAATAGCACTACTGGCTTGCTATTGGCATACATTTGACATTTTGTATTTGACTCCATTCTGTACAAATTCCCAACTGTCACTATACAATCAGTTTTGTAAACGTATTTCAGCTTTCTGCAGTTCATTGCAGGCTCGCAAGCCTGTAAAACGGCGTACGGATGTGAAAAAATGGAACACTCTAGCAAATTTCGGTCATTAGAAAGAAACATAACAATAAGATATGCTTAGACGGCGATAGTCGGATATTTGTACAGAACGAAGTAAAGTATGCCAATTGTACCTGACTAAATTCTGTAACAAATATCCGACTATCACTGTACGATCAAATCTTATTGTTAGGCTCATTTCCAATTACCGAAATTTGCCAATGCATTCATTATTTATGATGTTGAAATAACCGTAATTGTTTATAATGTCTTTTTAGAGCAAAGATAAGTGATCAAATAAGGAGTACTCACAGAAGAATAACCTTCAAACAAGGCTGAAAGGTGGTTATGGGTTTGTAACCCTCATTTTCTCCTTACTGCTAAAGTAACTGATTATAAACTACATTCATTCAAAAAATGAGAGAAACTGCAGCTCCAAACAGTTAAAGGAGGCCGGAAGCCATCATTTCATTCGTTAAGAAATGTGTTCATAACAAGTGTTTTATGGACCCGCCACTTTTGTGTTCAGGGAATACACATAAGCAAATTGCTCGGTAAATTGACGGTTTCCGGCCCCCTTTAATAAAACCCTAAAAATTAAGGGTATTTTTTTCTGTCAGCACGTACGGGTTTCGTCGTGATTGCCAGCAATGCGAAACGATCCGTTCCTCGTCGTCTGGGAGTGGTCGAGCATCTCATACTTGTGCACCTCGTCCACACCGTAGCCACGGAATACGTCTCGTTCGAGCAGCTCGACCGTTACAAACGGCTGGGGCCGACCATAGCACAGCAGCTTCCCGGTTACGGTGAACTGCTTCGTCTTCTTCTCGTTCTCATTCTCTGTCTCACAGTGGGCAGAAACAAGCGCCGTCAGCAGCAGCATGTACAACCATGATGCGCTGCTTGTCCGCATCACCAGTGTAAAATGACAGAAGTTCTCGATCAATCCAAGCTACTTATACCGGTCATATACCGGGCGTATACCGGAGATCAACTGCGCGTCACATTACTCCAATTTCAGTGTATTTCCGTGTTGTGTACTATTCAACAAAAGGCAATGCGTGAAACTGCATCGTATTCACATTGAAACAGTTTTTATGTTATCGGAACATTCGTGACGTAGTGTGTAGGTGTACCATTTCGAAAGTAATTGGGTGTTGCAGAGGTTGGGTGTTGTAGCGTTGGTTTTTTTAGCAATTGGGTGTTGTTGGTGGTGTTTTTGCATTGGAGCAGCATGCGTTAAGTACATTCACTGTTCCTTAAGCCTATCTGACTCCGTTCTGTACAAATATCCGACCGTCACTTTATGATCAAATCTTGTTGTTAGGTTTTATTCCAATTTGCAACAACATTCAAATTCATCAAAAACCTATACTGGTTCACTAAATTGTGAAGTGCGGTGAACTGTGAAACACTCGAATACGCTATCCTAGTTAAATGCATAGCGACAGTAGGGTATATGAAAATACAGATCGCAGTAAGAAAAACCAATAATATGTGTTGTTGGCGCAATATCACTTCACACATTATTCACACAAAACTGTTTTTAATGTGTTAAAGGGTGCATTTTCAAACAAAAGCCTTTGTTGAATAGTGAACGCACAAAAAACGCCAAGGGGATGCAGTCCATGCCACGATCGGGGAGGGAACTCTTTCCTTGTTCCGTCGATCGTGACGGAACCCAGACAAAACTTCGAACTTAGGGTTTTTAAGGATAGCTTATATCAACATTTTATGTAGCTCGATATTTCTATAATACTGCCAGAAAGGACAGGCAAAGCCGCTTCAAGAACACAAGACACAGTGGTTCAGAAACAGCAGGAAACCTGTTTCGCTAGATGCTAACCTGAAGACTATGTATGTATGTGTCTCGATAGCGAATGCGTTACTACTATTGGAATACTTGAGGCCGTTCTGTTCAAATATCCGCCTGTCCTTTATAGTCCGTTTTATAAGCGTATTCAACCGGTTCACAGTTCACTGCAGTTTCACAACTTGGCAGACGGCTTAGGATCGCAAAAAATTCAATACTCAAGCAATTTTGTGTAATTGTAAGGAATCCTAACAATAAGTTTTGATCGTTCAGTGACAGTCGGATATTTGTACAAAACGGAGTCAGGTAAGTTAATAGTAAATGTGTTCACATGTGTCTCGAACCCACGATCACTCATTGTCAGTCATTACTTTTTCAGGTGACCTTATATGTAGTGCATGTTGAACAGCACTGGTTTCAGAGGGAGTTGGAACTATAATGAATAGGCATAGCAACATGACCAGTATCCGAATTCACACTCAATATTCATTATGCAAAACGTTCGGATTTCTTATGAGAGAAACCTTTATTGTAGTGTGCAAATGAGGTACTGTACTATTGTAATATCTAACTCCGTTCTGGACTCGACTGTTGTTACATGTTCAATTTTCTTTACGCCTTCAATGTTTGTGTAACTCTGTACTGTTTCCCAAACATCTGATGCTGCCATGTGTTGCGGAAGAAGTGACTAAGGTAGAAAATTTGAATGTACCAGCTAGACGCCACGCAATACGGTGACAGTCGGATATTTGTATGGAACGAAGTCAGATATTCCAATAGTACACCAGCGGGAAATACCATCCTCTGCTCTCCGTGAGAACAATTCATGAACATATACTTTAAAGAAAGCAGTACTTTTCATGTTGTTATCGTTTGCCGTAGATCTCTGTTCCATCCATCCCTTTCTCATTGTCATGCGCAACACCGTTGTCTTCCTTTCTTCTTGTTCTTTTTCGGCCACCGATGGATCTCTCCGATAACGGGGGAAGAGAGCCGAATGGAACTGATGTTACACCTTCCGATCGCTTAGTTCCTTGTTAGGCTCGCCCTGTTTGTGGCTAATTTTTTTTGCTATTGCATAATTCAGATGATGATGCTGCCAAATCAGCGGGCTGATGTTTATTTTAGTCATTGTAAGTCTTCAGTTTTTGCCTTAAAATTTGGTGTAGTAGAAGAGCATAATAACAGTATGGACAGAGCGAAACTTTAATCACTATGTTTTCATACGGTTGTAGGCAAGTATAATCTTTTCAACAAGCTCATTTCTTACAATTAGTATGATTGAGTAACAGAAGTTGTTCAAATTGTTCTGCACGGAATGTAACCGCGCCGCTGATTTGGACAAGCAATTAATTGCTTGAAGGAGCTGTTATGCGTACGAATCTACTCTTACTATTTGTATTGACCAACTTTTATTGCATTATGAAGATGCAACACCAAATCGTGAAGGCGTTGTTTTCCTTTTGATATTTTTGAACCTGCGCACAATAGCCAAATCAGAAGTTACTTCGCGCAGCCCCATTTTTCCCGAATTTACAATCATTCACGAATTTGACTATATAGCAGCCGTCAGATATGTGCACAGGGGAGACTGTTGTGTTCCAATAGCAACTTATTGTTAGTTTCGACAAATCCGCTTCGATTTTATCAATATCTGCCGTGTAGGCTCGTCTAACAATAAAAGTAATATTGTGATTACGAAAAAGCCGAAGCATTACGAAATACCTAACACTGAAAAAAGTGAGCGTTTTAAACACTCAAGCACTATTCAGGCGTATCTTATTGTTAGGCGTATTTTTCTCCAAGTATATCGGAATGTCGCCCTCATCAGTCGACATGATCTTCGCTTTCGTGAAAGAAAAAAAGTGAGAGGGAAAGCTGGTCCTTACTATTTGCCCATGGGCAATAATGGACAAGGGGACTTTTGATCTCTCCCGGGGCTATCGGCAGGCACCATCGGCATTTTGGACCAGAAAAAGCCGGCTGTCAAGGCGGGCGAAAAGTGTGCGCCCCGCAGGCCAACGGCCGCGCACAAGTTCACACACCTAGAAAGTGCTGGCACAGCGGAATGGAGCCTGGATTGTGCAAGCGTTGCGGCTGGTAGGCTGATATTGTGAACTTTTGTGTCTTCAAGGATACTGTCGGAAAGGGTGCTCTTAGTCTTAGTATAAGTTTATCGGTATTTCATAGCACACTTTATTTTGTCATAAGGTATCATTGTAGTATCAGAAGCTTCTGGCGTTTTCTACCGTATCCATTATTCGTTTCCGTATGATAATTACACAACATTTTCTTAAGCTAAGCCTGGTTCAAGATTTGCATATTCCTTTGTTCACTCTTCAAGTTGGACCCCATTTGCACCATACCCGTTTCCGCCAACTGTTGTTAGCTCCTCTGAAAGCTATTTTTTTTCGTTTTTTTTGTATCGTGCCTTCCAGAGGCTATGGTCACCAGAGTGCACCCCGCATTTCAGCCCTATAGAAACCAAATGGATCTGATAGATCGCTTGGCGCAAATGCCAAATGGCACCAGTGAGGTCCACCCCAAAGTCTACTGTGTTTGTATGCAAATCAGAAATGTCATTAGATTATCGATCATGAAACGTTGTGTTTCACTTTGCCTTTGCCATGAAACGTTGTGATTGCAGGGCATGCAGCACATCGCGACCGAGGAGACTGTTCACCGTCTTTGCTCTTCTGGTCGCATTTTGCTTTTTAGCCACCCTCGTCGCGCTACGAACGCACTTCAAGCTGTTTTCTCAGGTATGTATTATAGTATAAGTAAATCAAGTCCTAACACCTTTTTATTACATTATATACATACATCGCTATTTCAAAATGTACACATTGCTCTTTGGTGTGAGTAATTTTGAACACCCCTATAAGGTATGGTATTCTATAAACTTGCTAAATACCCTATAAGGTATCTAGCAAGCTTATTCAATGTCATAGATTTTCGCATCAATTCATTCCATTTAGAAAAGGCACAGAAACCACGTTCATCGGAAGAACGATGAGACCATCTTGCCAGTTGCGTTGAGCAATTCGGTCTCAAATGCACCTCGGATTCCTCAACCTGAGCCCTTCCTCATCTCCTCGAATACCAATGTGACAGTTGCAAACCGCAGTATTCCACCTTCGACTTTTGTTACACCAACATACTACACCGCCGCCTACCTTGTCTCTGCTAAAGGAGGTTGGATGTGTGACTAGCGCACTGAACGTCGAAAAGTTTGCATTGGAAACACTCTAGGAGGTCCAAATTTCCATAGAAACTTTTCAAAAAATGTAGAAATAACTGTGATTGTTCACAGTGTGGATACTGTATGTATACAAAGCAAAGCAACGTTCTTCCGTTTTCAAAACATTGCGTCTGCAAGAGTCCTCAGAGTGCCATACTACCTAACAATAAGATACTAACAAATTGTGTTGACGTTATAAACTTCCACTGCTCACAAATTTGCAGATCTCTTTGTTCCCGTCAAGTGAAGTTTTTTTATTGTGGAATGCAGAATAAGCTTTTTTCTCAGTGGAAGAAATACGTTGAGAGTAGAAACAACTGCAAAGCAAGGCAAAGACTATTCGCATATTGACTTGTTCAGGAACACCAAATATTCGTCTACCATCAATTCGAAATTGCAATAATGCCGTTAAGACGAAAATACGAATTGGAAATATGTAAGTGCCTAACAATATGACTATTTTTGGCTTGGATAACAAATCGAAATTGCTCGTCAACCTGAAGAAACATGAGTACAATTGCAATAATTGACTACTTTCTGCAGAAATATCCGACTGTACCTGCATAAGCGTTGAGTCGAATATTATTGCTATGCACTTTCTAGGAAGCAAGATATTTTGCCATTTTTGATCCGTTACACATTTTTGTGAAACCATCACAAGAATATCCCTTTTATGCTTGTACGCAGCACATTCTACAGAAAAAACGTCGATCCTGCGATAACGATAAAGATGTTCATTGTGATTCCGATGTCATTGCAGGGAGATGGTGCTCGCCGAAGGCAATCGCCACAGTCAATGTGCGGTGAACAATTTCCCCGAAATGTGCGGAGTGAAAAGCGCACTGGAATGGGCAAATGTCGTCGAAGAAGATATTCCACGGCCACTGCCTGAGAATGTACACCTCATTGATGTCGATGGTTAGTTTCTTAAGAATTATCCGAACTGTACATCATAATAGAACAGAAAAGATAACAGAGACTGCCAGACAGAGAATACACATCTATCCAAAATCATATATATGTAATCTCTTAACATACACTTTGGAGCCGCCTTAAGCATTGCCATACCAAAAGCCGCCTTATTGTAGCGTCAGTGTAATAAATATACAAAGTTCAATGTCAGTAGCATTGGCACCAGTTCGTTTCGATCTACCGGCTGAAAAGTGCTGCTGGTGTTTAGTGTTGATTCTTGTTTTGCATGGCTGGCTGAAGATAAGAATCGCGCGGGCGATTTTCATCGACAATGCTGCTGGATTATTGCCAACGGCCAGCTAATCCAGCCAGACCGCAAAAGTTCGTTGCTCAGGAGATGGCACCTTGCTTTCTGATCGATTAGCCGGATCACAAGATTTATACCATGCTAACAATAAGATTGTGGATCCTCCGCCAAACTCAAATTTGTATCTTGCTTTGCCAATCGGAGTGTAGTCTTTGTTGTTACACGCGAATTACGAACGGTGGACTGGTAGAAGCAACAAACTGTTCATCTGATTGCTGATTGACTACTAGTTGCAAAGTCCTTATCAAAATACATAGCAAGCGTAAAAAGCATAGTTAGTTACACTATGTAATCTGATCACCTTATTGTGTACTTGAGTCGGCACTCAAACAAAAGTTATTAGGCTCATAAAAATGCAAAATAAACTGTTCCGATAGCAACAACCAATTACACGTTCTCGCCCATAGTCAACAACATTTTGTGAGTGCACGATTACAAACAAATGATTACACACAGCAATTTTGCGTTTCGCACCTATCAGACAGTTTTGTGAGTCCTATGCCAGCTTGTTGTCTTCCAGGTAACGTATGGCCTCTGCCCTTGATTGATTCCCGCGAAGGCGGCGCTCGGAAGAGGAAGCACACCCTGGGGGCATGCCTCAAGACAATGTTCGGGTTCACTGATTGGAGGAGACTGATCGTCTATCTTGAGGTTGCCTTAAGTCCTTCTGTTATTCCTATCCAGCTAACAATAAGCAAAACTCACAAATGTGCACAAGATCATGTGTATTTGTATTATTGGCTTATCAGACTCCGTTCTGTACAAATATGCGACTGTCGCTATACATTCAATATTGTAAGCGTATTCAAAGTTTCTCACTGTTCAATGCATTTCATAATGTTGAACGGTATTGGTTTCCATAGAAATTGAATTCTTGGCCAATTTGTGTAATTTGAAAGAAACCTAACAATAAGTTGCAGTCATACAGTGACAGTCGGATATTTGTACAGAACGGAGTCAGATTAGCCAATAGTAGTTGTGTGTACGCGGCGTGTTAGTACCTTATTCAGTGTGAGGCAAAGTCAAAACAACAGTATACAGTTTTCCCAGTTCAAGCCATCTTACCTGAGGGGAGTCCTGAAAGGGCCAGGAAGCGTGCGGCATTACCATGTATTTCAGTTTTGGATCTCCCAGGGAACTACAGTCTTCTTGTTCTACATCCACACTGTATCAAGAGAGGTGAGCGAGCACATGATTTGGCGTACAAAGTCAAAAAGCAAAGCAAGAAGCAAAGTTCACTAGTTTCAAGGCATTTCGCCTGCGGGGGAGAAAGCCAAAATGATAAGATGCTTATTGTTAGTTACAGCATTTTGTTTCTTACGGTTTGCAGTACCAAATTTGCATACAATTGTAAAGGTGTCCCTCTCTATCACAAAGAAATATGGAATTTGAGAACGACGAAGGCTGCACTGCCTAACAATATGCATGGTGTGTAGCCCACATGGGGGTTTTGTGAGCATTTAGTTGCTTGCGTGTTTGTTTTTCTTGGTGTGAAGTAGTTTTCTCATACAACATACATCATTAACTTTTTCATAGCTCAAGAGTTTCCTAACAATGAGATTTCCTTCTACACACAAAAGCATCTGTGGTTGTACTTGTTTGTGCGCACCAGCTGTTTGTCTAAAAAATAGTTTGCAGGTTGACGAGGTCCTACGCATCTACGAACAGGATATGAGCATCGAAATCCATCGTATTGGATGGGGTGATCTGCCGAGTGATCTACCAGAGGACCACCCGAACAATCCCAACAACAATGTGTGGATGGTGGCGGTTGGTCTTACAATTAGACATATTTGCCCGTTTAAAGGGGGCCGGAAACCGTAATTTTATCGAGGAATTTGCCAATGTGCTGAACACAAAAGTGGCGGATTCATATGCGTAAATTTTTCAAAGAATGAAATGACGGTTACCGGCCTCATTTAAACTTGTTCATAACAGATAGCGGTAGCTATCTAATTTCAAAAGTTTTTAAGACATATAACATTTTATGAGCTTACAATTAGTAGCTTTACGGAAAGGAAGCATTATGGAAAGTGAAATATCAGCTTTTTTGCCATATATTGATAATGTTTTCTTTCGCACATCATTGTTTCACCAAAATGAAAGATGCCGTGTAAAATGTAAAAAGTAGCTATTCAGCAAGAAGCTCAAAAGAACGATTGCATGTTGCGATTGCGAAGTCGAGTGAAGTACGTGATCACGCTGGACACGGACGAGCTGATCGGACTCGGCTATCCGAAACAGACAACGTTCATCCAACTGCTCGACCGCTACTTTGAGGTACAATGGGCTTACCTGACTCTGTTCTGTACAAATACTGTAAATATATAATGGTATCTTATTGTTAGGTTTCTTCCAATTACCCATGTTTGCAAAAGTATTCAAATTTTTCACAAACATATGACGTTTCACATACTTTTAAACCTGTACTGAGTTGTAAGAAAACGTTAATGCGCTTACAAAATTGAATATATAATGACAGTCGAATATTTGTACAGAACAGAGTCAGATATTCCAATAGTAGGTGTTCATCCACTTATTCTTAGCGTTCACTGCACAAACAATATGTATGCAGTTTTCCTTTTTTTGCACTGACAATGAAAACGTTGTAACTCCCCCGAAAGATGTTTACGACCGTGTCGACTCAAGCTGCTTTTGAACTTTCGCATCTCTTTTGTCATATAATGGGTGTGATATACAGATAAACATATAAGCGATTCTAATGGCAATTGATGAGTAAGAAACAAGAACTATGAGTCTTATTTTCAGAGTGACAAACAGTAGCATATGAGGAACAAATGTTATATGCACGGAAAGCTGCATTGTTGTGCGTACAGTGAGATTACTTGGTTTTTGTTACTGAAACTTGACCGTCTGATTTCATCGCAGCGCGGTCGCGTCGCGGATGCGTCAGGCGTGCCCGGAGCACTCGTCTTTCTCCATTCCATTGCCACGATGGCGCCATCCGACACTCACCATCCAAAGGAACTCACGTTTCGCGAGTTTCGCAACATCAAACTTGAGCATCTGGTTTATGATCCGTGGAATCGATCCAAGGTATTCTAATATACTATTGGAACACTTGTATTATTAGAAAATGTACAAATATCCGACTGCCCTGCATTCGCGCACTGCAAGTTTTCTGAAATATCCTTTGTTTCTACAAAAGGCATAGACATGGAACAACTTTTCTAATCATAATAAACATTGTTTAATTGTAAGATAAACATGCATGTCAGGCTGCAAGCACTATCGCCGAAAAGCTAGTGTGAACTTTTTAAGTAACCTTGAATAAGGGGGCCATTGGGTCTGCTCTTCTACTTGTCTTTTTTGTCCTTTTCTCAAACATTTTCCCTCAAAACCGAGTTGAATGGAAAACGAATAGAAAGTTGAAAACTTCCTGATTAAAACATGTTACCAGAGTGCGCTTGATTGCAAGCCATGTATTACATTGCATTAGCAAGAGAGACCACAAACACAATGAAACTTCTTCTTCTTCTTTTTCTTTCGAATAATCTAATTATGATATGCCTATTGTTCGTGTCGACCCAAAACAATTCAGTCTTATTGCGGAACAATATGCTTCCTTTGTGCAAAAGCAAAGTTCACTCGTATTCAAGGCATTTCGCTTGCGGAGAGCCCTAAGAAGGCCTTTAAGACCGAAGTTTCTCAAGCATTAACACATTCCTTTATGATTGCTATGCAATATTGTCAATGATGTTGCGGTTATTGCGCTACTGTCAGTCTTTCAACGTTTAGCTTCTAGTTTCTATTTTCTTGCGCACTTCCTAGATCAAGCTAGATTACGATCGCCAGAGCTTGAATTGGTCAGAGAGGCTGACAAAACATGCCACTTCCAGCACTTAAAGGGAATCGGAATAGTGAGCTCACTGAAGATTG
Source organism: Koerneria luziae (assembly GCA_014805365.1). Classification (NCBI taxonomy): domain Eukaryota; kingdom Metazoa; phylum Nematoda; class Chromadorea; order Rhabditida; family Neodiplogasteridae; genus Koerneria; species Koerneria luziae. The sequence continues at coordinate 13,958 of JACMIJ010000908.1, forward strand.
GTGTTGGCAGAGCGGAAGATTTTCATCCGTTAGGATAATGCGTGAGTTTTCTTCTTTCTCATTTCATCCGTACGGATGATTTATTGTTGGTGGTATCATCCGTCGGATGAACATGAACGGATGAATAGGAAAAATCATCCGGATGTCATTATCCGTTCGGCCAACACTACTGAATATATTGCTCATATGCATTCTCTAAACACAAAAGTTGTTGGTTTCTACTGCATGACTGACTCCATTCTGTGCAAATATCCGACTGTCAATGTATGAACGAATCTTATTGTTAGGTATCTTTCCAATTAAAATGTTCTTTTCAAAAACTTCAAGTTGTTTGCAAACCTTCTCCCTTTCTTTTTATCGTTATGCAAGCAGATGACACAATAGAAATTTAACCTGTTTATGGAAATACTCACTACCAGACATATGCCTGGCTTGTGACTAGCATACAGATGTTGACATTTTTGTACTTGAAGCACTCTAGGGGGGGGGGCAAAAATTTCCACGGAAACATTTCACAGGATGTTGAAGTAATTGTGATTGGTCACAGTGTGGATATTACATGTACACTATTTACAAACAAAATTGGAAGTGACAGTTTCACGAAAAGTAATCGGTCTTTCGAAAAGGTGGGCACTCCGGACTTAGATGCCCCACAGCGGCCCGGCTCCCTCGGTTACCGCCCCGCAGGCAATAAGGCCTTGAATCGGGTGTAATTTACTTTACTTTTATTTATAATAACCCCTTCTTCAGCCGATCTACAAACCCGACTACATCTACGACGCGGGTGTGCACATCAGTCGCGGCTTCGAGGAGGTCGCCTTCGCGAATGCCGTCGTGCCGGCCGA
>JACMIJ010000909.1:0-14802 GCA_014805365.1 Koerneria luziae
GTAAGAAACCTAACAATATGATTGCATCATAAAGTGACAGTCGGATATTTGTACAGAACGGAGTCAGGTAAACCAATGGTAGTAGCCACATTTGTGTAAATGTTCCGCCTTTACACATTGTATAACGATACCGATAACTATGATTGATATCAGCACCTCTATATTGCAGATAAGCGGCGATCCGGCTGGCCTGAAAAGCTGTGCCGAATCCAACGAGGATATCGCTACGAACTTCATCGAATGCATGTCCACGGAGGCGCACTCGTATGTTGAACACAGCTATCTTATTGTTAGTTCTTAACACCATTGCTACTACTACTAAGCGTTTCAAGTTCATATGTGTCGCAAAGAACTTGGATAATCCATATGTACAGCGACAGTCAGTAAGAATGGAGTCAGATGCTCCAACAGGCATCCTGGTGTCTTCGCCCTGACCATTTTCATAGTTGTTCTGCTTTTCCTCTAGGGTGTGACTCGAGCTGATCGTGGGAACATCCGGTCCTTTACGACAACACCAAAAGCGCGCAAATCAATCCGCGCGCAAGCATATCTGCCAATTGACATATAATTTGGCAAATGTAAACGTTATAGGTGTGGGTTCATAGGCAAATGAGGTACTTTAAAACACCGGAAGTCAAAAAAACCCTGTTTTCAGATGTGGTGGATCTGGAAACACGCCGAAGACCGACATCAACCAGCTGCTCAATCTGATCGAGGCCAGAGTGAAGGCTAACAAGGTAAGAAATACGCTTTATGTTGAGACAGTCAACTTTTCGCCAGTCTAAAGTTTACATATTTGTTTGTTCCTGTAAGCCTTTCTAATCCTGCGCAAACGAAGTATTGTAGATCATCGACAGCAATATACTGTTGTAAATACTAATTCCGCACTAATTGTAAGAACGAAAAAAAGTTTTCCTGAAAATGCATGTGAATGCTGGTCTCAACCGATTTCGTAGATCTTCAATGCAGTGCAGAAAACGCCGCGAAAACAACCTAAAGCATCAACTTTTGGAAACTTGTTGTCATGAACAATTAATCATGTCTAGTCCGGATGCATATGCCTTCAAAGCATAAAGATCCTAGTCAGGTAGCTAACTCACAACTTACAGCACTTTGCTTCCCTCGATCAACCGTACCTCATTTCCATTCCTCGACAACAAAACTTCTATTGCAATAACAATAAGGGATGCAAATTTGAACCAGCGGAAGCTCTGCTAACATAGTGTGAACTAAGTAATCGATCTGGCGAAAAGGTGGGCACTCCGGACTTAAATGCTCCACAGCGGCCCGGCTCCCTCGGTTACCGCCCCGCAGGCTATGAGGCCTTGATTCGGGAGTGCTTTACTTTTCTTTTTAGTGTGAACTAAGCGTTGAGAGTTAAGAAGGCTCAAGTACGATTAACTCTTTACAGGCGAAGATTCTGAGTGCACCTCTCGTCCAGGATGTCCCGCAGATCGCCGAAGCGGTCATGGAGTTCGGACACTGCGTGAAGGAGTGCTTCGAGGGCGCGAACAAGGCCGGCTATTGTTTCGATAACGTTGGGTGAGTGCTATTGACGCATTCCTCACTTCGTTTTGAACAAACTATCATATAATCATAGACTCTCGCTTTATATATAATATTTTCGTGTAAACGTATGCAATAATGAAGATGCAATGATTGATATGATGATGATTCATAACAATACGATTTGGCTATGTAGTCAACAATCGAATATTGGTGCAGATCGAAGAGCTAATATTAGCTCTGTTCCGAAGAATTTTAATTTACACTCGTGATCCCGACAATTTATGTGGCTCTCGATGAGCAATGCTGAAGATACAGTAGCTTAGTTCTTGAGTGTTTGTAAAACTCTTTTTTTTTCATTGGATTACAAAATACTTGAGGTTTTTAAGCTTGAGTGTTTTAAACACTCAAGCACTATTCAGGCTTTTATGAGGCTTCTGTGTAGTTGCGTCCATTCATACAATCATATTCAGATGCCATCCGGCCGTTACGGGTCCGAGCTTTGAAGCAGCAGCCAATCATTGTGTTCGAAAAGCCCGCGCGGAAATCAAAGGCCGATCGGGAGCGCTCTGCCAATGCGCACTGAATGCGAAAGTGCAGTAAGTTGCATGTCTCTATATGCCAATTGCTTTATTGATTGATTTATCAGGTACAGTTTTGCCCATAATCTTACAATTAGGGGTTCCTTGACAGGGGTTCCTGACGTACCAAGAATACACTGGAAAATTTCATAGCCAGTAGACCCCATCTGAACCAGGCCGATGCATTTATCGCTAAACCACTACCATATAACCCGACCCCGGATTCACGGCGCTCTGCTGAGGTGGGAAGAACTTCGCATGGGTCGAGCCCTGGTTAGCGGAACGTGTCGCCTAATACCTCTGCACCCGCTGTACTCTCTCTAATTTATAATTGGCACACCATTTCTAATGTTTTAAATTATTGGTGCATCCATCCAGTTTCCGAAACATGACAATGTAACATGTCGATTTATGAAAGAAGTAAAATACTTCTCAGCAACAAAAACTTCTTTTCTTCAGGAATTCGGAGAAGATCTGCCCTCTTCTGATCGCCATTCACTCTCCCGAAGAGGGTCCTCATCTACCCCTCCCTCCACTTCCTCCTCTTCCTCCTCTTCCATAAGCCGGAAGAAGGTAGAACGAAATGTTTCCTGACAATACTGGATGCTCAACAAATGTGTCTATTTGAATTCGTAATAAAGAACATTAAAAGAAAATACACTATGTTGAAAAACACGCAACTATCATAAGTCTCCCTTTCTAGAGAGTGAAGCCTGTGTTATCTTATGCAAATGAGGTACTGTAGATAAGGTGAAAAGAATACCTTACTGTTTGTTACCTAATTGTAAGGTAAGAACCACAGCGCCTGGAAGACATGAAAGAAGAAACATCATATCTTACAATTAGAGGATGTGCGAGCAACCTATGTACATCAAAGGGGGCCAGACACCATGAATCCTCAGAGGCAAGAGGTATCATTGCCTAATATAATTGCCCCCGCTCACAGAAGTTGCGGGTCTGTTATCACACATTTTGATACAAAGAAATAACGATTTCATAGGCTTTTTAACAATAACGTCATGATTACGAAAAGAAATTGTGGACCATTGTAAGCAAAATGCTGTGAACACTAATCACAAACTAATTGTAAGAACGAAAGTGGTTTCCGAAATGAACACGTCGTGTTGCAACAGTCACCGATGTCAATGTTGCGCATCCCACACAGAAAAAAATGACTGCGAAACGCTTCAAGTCATTATATGTCTTAGCTGTAAGTCATTTATATGACTTAATTCGCAAAATAAAAGTCATTTGTAAGTCATTTTATTTTGCGAAATAAGTCAGTTTTTTCTGTGTGTACCTGTAATCTGTTCGCTAAAGAACTCGACAAGCGGAGCGCGTTCGCCCTTTGCCAGCCGTACGTTATTCCAGTGCGCGATGAGATCGCTGCCGCGGTCGCGCCGTTTTCGGCCGCACGCGACGCGTACGATCGATGTGCACAGCGTGCAGAGGATCACATAGCTGAAAAAAAACGCACAACGTTTCGCCATCGCTTATCAAATGATGGGCACTACTGCATAAGTGCGTGATGCGCTCTTACACAACGCAGACGCTTAGGCTTAGGCTTAGGTAAAGGCACATTCTGGTGCGTCGGCGGCCGCGGCTGCGTTTTCGGACCGGCAGTTGGTAAACAGCTGCAAAACGCTATACACCCCCTCCCTACTATAGTACCGGGAAGGAACTGTCACACGTGTATGGATTTTTCCCGTTGCTTATTCGGAAAGAATAGAGGTAGCAAGCAAATCTGAGGCTGATTGATACTTTGTTATATATTATAGATTAAAGAAGGGGTACTTCTGCATAAATGCGTGATGCGCTCTTTCGAACACACGCACACGCGGTTGCCGACTCACCAGAATGTGCCTTTACTAAGCCTAAGCCTAAGCCTAAGCGTCTGCGTTCGCGCGTGCGTGTGTAAGAGCGCACTAGCAGTAGGAGTAGTGCCGAAGAAGGAGTGAACGCACGGTTTCACTATGCCCAAGTAATCTCACTATAATAGTCAATACACCTGTCTGCTGTGAAGCATGAATAGGGACATGCGCCGACGATCAGAATTTACAAGAAATTGCATTTCTTCAATCCAGTAATCATAAAATTATTTTGTTCTTTTTCAAATGCTACAAGAATAGCAAGAAAATGGTCGAAAAGTGAATTTTTTTCTGTTAGCGGCTCTACCTCTCTGCTTGTCTGCGGTCTGTCCTTTTTCGTCTGCGCACTGCGTCTCTCGCGTTTTTCGGCCAAAAAATACGGTTGCGGCAAAGCATCGTATTTCTTTAGGCATGCCAAGGTGGTTGAATATAGGGGTAAAGTAACAGTCCCATTGTCTAAGTTACACTAATAGCTCCATGTTGGTACTAAGAATGTGCCAAAATGAGCCATGTGAAAATTCCATTTGTCGTCCCTAAGTGTAACACATAAGAAAATGGGCGATTGCAGCCGAGTATATGGCATTATTTGTATTACTTTTGCAGTTGCAGTGAGTAAATTTGACATAGCGCTTCAACGCAAAAACATTCTTACAATTAGCACTAAAAATCCGTTCTATGTACTGTATTATTTCTTGTTGCAGAAAATGCATAATTCCGAATAGGTTAGCAGCGCTAAAAAAGGAAAAAGATATTAGTCGGAACAGAAAATTTATCTAAGTGAACAGGTTTGTTACAAACTCAATTTATAGACTAAACACTGCTTCGGATCCGCCTAATCGCACACAAGCACAAATATTTCCAAAAATGCAAAATCGTTCTAAATAATTGAATTTCCCAATGCGACACACGAAGTCACACCGCATAGTACTTTAAAAATGAGCTAATTTACACCTTCTTTAAATTCCCTCTGACGCTGGTGCTCAATGAACGCTCACAGAACAACAATCCTCAATATTTGAGTGTTTTAAGCACTCGAGCACAAATGACGGTTACTTGAGGATTTTTTTTCTCTGATTGTGAGCAACACGGCTGATGCTTCTGCCGCAGTGATCGCACAATTACTCATGTGAGAGGAAGATAGTGCTCTTTCCACCATATCCCGATAGGACATCCTCTCCTTAGACGTCAATTTCCGTGACATATGTCTTATTGTTAGTCCACAAAAAGCTGCAACTTGCACAGAAATGAACCGGCATCAACTGCTCCATAGCAGTGCTATTTTCTCCTTTCACATCAAAAATGGTCCTCCGTCTACAGCGGGTGAAAAGAGCAAAAAAGGAACTCACAACACCGACGCGGTGACTCCAAGTCCCAGCGACGTGGATGGAAATGACGAAGCAGACACAACCATGAAGCCGAACCAGAGCGGAACAGCACTGAAAAAACGACAGGAGTGACAAGAGGTTGTAACACAAGACAGGATCACGTGTATATATAGTGTAGGTACTATTGGCTTACCCGACTCCGTTTTGTACAAACCCCACAAACTGTCGATTTGTAACGGTATCTTGTTGTTAGGTTTCTTTCCAATCACCCATATATGCCAAAGTATTCAACTTTTCACATACCTATGTCATTTCATAAGCTTGTGAACCTGTACTGAATTGTGGAAAACTTGAATGCGCTCACAAAATCGAATATATAATGACAGTCGGATATTTGTAAAGAACGGAGTCAGATATTGTAATAGTAGGTATACCAACTACAAAGGAAATTGCCCACCATTTTTCGGGTCTTTCAAAGCCGCACAAAGCATTGAAATTGAAATTTGTGTTACATATTTAAGAGCCTACAGAAGTATCATGTATCGAGTATGACTCACTCGGCCGGTCTCAGATTTGCATATTCTTTTCTCCTCGCTGGAGAAATCTATCTTACACTTTGCAAATGAGATACGAAGAACCGGTAGTTGCAACATGCTGCGAAACTGGGAAATGACCCAATCGTCCATTCCATTCTAACAAATTACCACATGCTGCTTCCTATGGTCTACAGTACCTAATTTGCATACAATACGAATGACTGCATTCTGTTGATAAATAAGCTACGGTAATATGAATACGAACATACTTTAAGGTTTGACGTAACAAGTATTCCCTTCGTTCTCGGTCCAGCCACTTGCTGCACAAAAGAGAAGAGCAAGCCATGGCGAAACTGCCAGCTGCAAGGATCTACAGTAACCGTGGTACTATTTTGAATATCACACATGTGTATCTGGCTGTCGCTCTATATCGGACTTTGTTAACCTATTCAAGTTACTCGCAGTTCATATATAATATGAATCACAACCTTGTGAGGTCTTAGACTAACTTGCTTATCTTTTTTTTTTCGAGCACTTTTTGTTTTGTTTTTTTGAGTAGAAAAATTTTTTGATGCAAAATTATTATTGTCCCAGAACTAAGCAGAAGTGACCAAAGTTTTCAAAATCATTTTTTCCAACATTTCACTACTACCCTCTTCTATGTGCATACGTACTGCTGTATTCACCGTGTTCTTCAGAAGCAATCATAATCACGCTGTCAGCATCTTGAAAATGATGATGATTTCCCGTCGGATTCGGTCCCCGAAGACACACGACTCTTTCGAATTCGTCCTTGTACCTACAAACGACGATTGTATCAAAGCAAACACTCTTTGAATTCCCGCCTCGCCAGCAGATTTTCTCTGTCCTCCCTTTTTGTTCTATAAATAAGGTACTGTAGACCGGCGAAAGCAACACAGAAAGTTATTATATTTGAACGTACTCGAAACGATGCTGTTCAACGCTGCCAATAATTTGAAAATATTTCAAAAACATTCATTTTTTTCGCTTTTTTTAATTGCTTAAAATTTTAGAAAAAATATACCACCCCAGGTATGAAAATAGTACAATTGGAATGTCTGACTCCGTTCTGTACAATTATCCGACTGTCGTTATATATTCAATTTTCTAAGCGTATTCAAGTTTTTCACAATTCAGAACAGGTTCACAAACTTGTAAAATGACATAGGTTTTGAAAAAATTGAATACTCTGGCAAATATGGGTATTTGGAAAGAAACCTAACAATAAGATACCAATATAAATCGACAGTCGGATATTTGTACAGAACGGAGTCAGGTAAGCCAATAGTATGTACCGTTGCAGAAAACGCGTAACTTGCGCTTTCTGTCCGTTCGTGCACTCGTAGATGATCATGTTCGTCCGCCCGTTGACGCATTTCATCAGCTTAAAAGGCGCATTTTCGGCGTCATTGTTTTTGCGCCATTAAAAAAGCTGTTAAGATTATCGAAAAATTGAAGTGAAAGCTCTCGATCCCCGGCCCTTTTAAAGGAGGCCGGAAACCGTCAGTTTACCGAGGAATTTGCCTATGTGTATTCCCTGAACACAAAAGTGGCGGGTCAATAAAACACTCGTTATGAACACATTTTTTACGAATGAAATGACGGTTTCCGGCCTGCTAGGTAGCCCAACTTACCGCCTCTGGTGAGTGTTTTACAAGTTCCTCAACCATCGTTCCTTGCAAGAAAACATTCTTCGGCTTTTCGGTGCTGAAATCCAATATTCGTCAGAAACTGCTGCATTTTTATTGATTATTTTCCTTTCACATAAAAAATATTGATAAGCAGTAAATATGTAATATTTATGACAATCGATAACACTAACAGTGGCTCAGACCACGCCCCTTCCGTGATTGGATCATATGTACTTTAAAGGACGCCGGAAACCGTGAATCTTTCGAGGCAAAATGCACCATTTCCTTATATAGTTGCCCCCCTCACAGAAGTTGCGGGTCGCTTATACACGCAATTCTGCTAACACAAAATAACTGTTTCTGGCCTCCTTTGATCAAGGAAATTTCGGCGAGCACATACGCGGTAGTTTTGTGCGTTGGTGTGCCATTATAGTACGTCCAACCGTCGGTCAACAGGCCCGCGCGGGCCGCGACGCGTCGCGATTCGGTCAAGTTCCGTTCGGTGAGACAGAGAACGCGCACGCCTTCGTTGCGCAAGATCGCCAGCGAACGCCAAACGCCGCGACGCGTCTGTAACGCGGCTGCGTATTACCATCATTGGACTATTGGCTTATCTGACTCCGTTCTGTACAACTATCCGACTGTCGCTATGTATTTTATTTTGTAGGCGTACTTAAGTTTTTCACAGTTTAAAGGCGTTTACAACCTTGTAAAATGGCATAGATTTGCGAAAAGTTTGAATACTTTGGCAAATTTTGGGTAATTGAAAATAAACCTGACAATAAGATATGATCATACAGTGATAGTCGGATATTTGTACAGAACGGAGTCAAGGATGCCAATAGTACCTCGCGTCTTGTATTTTTCAACAACAGAAAAGATGGAGCACAAAATTTATTTCCTTTGCGTACTGCACCTCGTCCCCGTAGGAATGATTGTGCAGGGACTTTGCCAAAAAAATCTAAATCAAAAATCGTTCTCGGGTCTTCTTCTATATATATAGAGCACCTCCTACACCGTTACACCACTATGCGCTTGGCCTCTTTGGGACCAACGGCAGGCGATGAAACCTTGTTTCGGGAGAACTACACTTGTTCTATCACAATGTGCTGTTAACAATGGTAGTGTGACAAGGAGCAGACTCGGTGAAAAATTACAATTTTTGAATGCTAATTAGATTAGCTTTGGTCTCAGCGCGATTTACATTATTAGCAAAGATAACTGCATTCAAGCTTCCATTGTTTGAGCAGCATCGCAAAGTCGTCTGACCTATGTCACTCGCATTTTTTGAGTCAGAAGAGATTGAGACTCAAAAGTGCGATTTAGAGGGCAAAAGCCATGTCGGTTTGAGCAGCCAAATATAACAACAAGTATTTATGGTGTAGAATGCTCGATTTTCTGCTCTATGTCAGCCAAAACATATTGTGGCTATACCGTACCTCGTTGTCACCCAGAACATTGAGCATTTCCATCGCACTAGAATCGACCAGCAGATAGTCGACTTGATCAATATCCAGCGGAACTCGAAAATGTTTCAACCACAGCGCTCGAACAAACTAAAGAAAATGAGTACGTGGAGAAAAGCGAGCCTCGAATAATACTAGGCAGAGTGTCCCGTATTCAAGGCATTTCGCCTTGCGGGTAGTTCTGAGAAGGCCAGGACGTTGTGGGGCTATTTAAGTCCGAAGGTAAGGTGCACAGTCATTCACACGGACCGAAGGTGCAGTCATCATGCTTGTAGTATGATCTTTTATTTTCCAATAAGAGCAAATGTCCTGACAACAAGGAAGTAATGTGTTTCTGCAGAGTATGATACAGAGTATGCTGTTGCACTGTTGCTCCTGCTGGTGTCATATTTTGTGCAATCCATTACCACAAAAGCTTTACTCGTAGCTGATAGAATACGGGCAACACGATCACATGAAACAAACACACACACACATGCACAGCACGATCCCAAGACAAAGCCGGTTCATGGAATTCTAACTAGTGCATAAGTTCGAGACCGACTTTCTGGCATGCACGCAACGCGAGGCCACGCGTCACGTTCGTTGTTCACTTCTTTCCTCCAACCGACGGTGAGGAGTAGCTGCAGATGTGATTGTTGATGGCCTGATTGAAATCGGACATGTCCTGCGGTTGGAAGCCCTGCAACGGAATGTGTTCAATGTGATTCTGATTCTTCTGGTGCGCACGCAACGCCTCTCGAAGCGTCGCGTGTCTATCCATTCCATCTTCAGCTTACGTTTTCGATGATATTCTTGATCTTCTCGCCTATCTGGACGGCTTGCTGATTCGGAGTAAATTGTCCGTTGGCACAGTTGACGGGTATCGTTGTTCCGACCGTGGAGCCTTCTAAAAATACAGGTATTATTATTGGCATTCTTCACTCCGTTATGTACAAATATCCGACTGTTGCTGTGTAAGCATATCTTATTGTTAGGTTTCTTTCCAACTACCCAAATGTGCTTGAGAGTTTGAATTTTTACACCCGTACGCCGTTTTACAAGCCTGTGAACTTACAATGAAGTGTAGAATGTTTAGATACGCTTACAATATTGAATGTATAGTGACAGTCGGACATTTGCCGGAACGGAGTCAGATATGTCAATAGTAATACATGTTTTTCAAAACCGGAAAAAATGGATTTTGAACATTGTGGTCACATTTTTTCACACGCATTCATTATCAGCGAAATTTGTCTGCCCACAATTTGTGGAGCATAAAATATAAGGCCAAAAACACAGCGTTTTGAAGCTATTCTTAGATCGCCGGTTTAAAATTGGCATATTCCTTTGTTCACTCATCAAAAGTTTTTGTCTTTGTATGCAAATGAGGTACATTTGATCGGCGGTCATGAAACGCTGTGAAAACATTGGACAAATGCGCGAAGAGTTCGTTTTCGAAGGATATTTCACTCCCAGCCTCCTAATTTTGGCATTGTCTTATTGTTAGTAGCATTAGCTCTGTTTCATATGTACAGGGCGTACTGACAATGAGAACAAAAATGCCTAAGGTGAAAAGAAACGATACCAGTTGTCGGAGCTGGAGTTCCTGTTGTTGTTGATGGTGTTGATGTTGATGTTGACGATGTAACTGTAACAATATTATTATACCATATTATTTAGATGTCTGATTACCTCCCAATGTGGTGAGTAGGAGCGATGTCGTTGCATCTGAAAGTGAAAATATACCGTTGTCAATGCACATAAAACGCTGAGAGGGAATATATAAGCGTATATAAAAAGAATAGAATTGTAATATTTTGTTCTCTCTCGATTCTGTGTACTCTCTCGCCGGTTAGAGGACTGTCTGACCTGCGTGAGTGTAGAATCAATAGAGAGCAAATTATTTTATTTCCACCCCTCTTCTATTGTCCAATTACCTCCGGGTGATCCTGTAGATGTGGATGTGGATGTGGATGTGGATGTGGATGTGGTGGTGGTGGGTTCCTCAAATCCAGTGGATGTCGATGTAGTGGTAGTGGTAGATGTGGTACTGGTGGTGGATGGCTCCTCAATTGCCTGCGGAGTGGTTGTTGTTGTTATCATGCCATCACTGCTCGTTGTGAACACACTCACAGTCGTCGAGTCTGCTGGAACTGTTGTGTTCAAACTACGATCAGCTTACCCGACTCCGTTCTGCACAAATATCTGACTGTTGCTGTCTAATGATATCTTATTGTTAGGTTTCTCAGTGAAGAAATGCAAAGGCAGTCAGATTTTCTTACAGAGTCAGGAATTCCAAATAGCACGAAAGAGGAAAATCTCTATATTACGCCTGCTCACAGAAAAAAATAAGCCCAATTTTTGAGTGTTCTTTCGTGCTGGAGTGTTCAGAAAATTCGTTTTCTCCATACATAATACAGAATGAATTGAGTGTTTTAAACACTCTAGTCCTATTCATGCTTGTTGCTCTTTTAGTGACGATACGGAAAGAGCATACGTATGACCGGTGCGAACATGTAGTTGCAATGGCTGCCACTGCAGGAGCACAACTGCGGTTCGGTGGGATGCACGACGCAGCGCGGATTCGACTCGCCCTCCCAGGCGGTGCCACAGAACGAGTGCGGATACTGACCACCTCCTGAAAAGCAACAGCTTTTTATTGTTATGCTTTTTTGCTATATATTGTAGTTTCCATTGGCTTACTTGACTCCGTTCTGTACATGATCAAATCTTATTGTTAGATTTCTTTACAATTAGCCAAATTAGTCAAAGTATTCAAACTCTTTCTTTGGAAATCTATGTATGCCGTTTCACAACCTTGTAAACTGCGCAGAATTGTGAAAAACTTGAATACACTAACAAAGTTAAATACATAGCGACAGTCGGATATTTGTATTTACAGAACGGAGCCAGATAAGCCTATAATATGCTCAAAAACATAATACTTTTCCGTGGATCCGAGTGGGCTTATTTGCAAGGCATTTCTTGCATGGGCCCTAACAAGAAGGTTTTCTGCAAATCAGGAACCGGAACCTCCGTTTAAAAAAACCCATCTGCTTACCGCTACCTTTAGCTCTAACAATAAGATGCATGTCAGAACGAAAACTGCTGTAGATCTACACAAATATCTTAAGAGGAAGGCTTTGTGTTTCTTGTGCTAAGTATCAAGTTTCGGTTTGCTATGCTATTCGGTTGATCACTTACAAGTAAATAAATCAACTTAAAATACTCGAATCATAAGCTTAAGGAATCTCACTCACTTGTCATACAGTAGCTGCCCTTGCAAAAGTTGAAACAATTCGTGATGTTCCATGGTCCGTTGGAGGTCTGCACCATTCCGCACTCGTAGCAGTCCACGGTCAGATTCTGGGGAAGAACGGGATCAGTCGGCCGTGTGTCACTAAAAAATATGAAAAAGACGTACTCAGTTATCTTTCTAAATTATTATTATTATTGTATATTTATTTAGATCTTGAGCTAGGAAGTGAGGTACGTAAGCGTATTCACATCTTATTGTTAAGGCATAAAGACAACAGTTGAATTGTCTTGGCTTTTGCGGTTATTGCTAGCACAACTTTTACTGATTCATGACTAGTCTTTTACTATCCAACAACTACACTGTAGTTTTATGTGTATCAATAATCCGAATACTTGCCTGCTGTCTAACTTTCAATTTCAACTAACGAAAAATCTGTTCACAACTTGTGTGTAAGTAGCTGTCATACGAAAAGGAAACAACCAGAAATTTTTACTTTTTTGAATCTTACAAAGGTTAATTGAAATTGACATGATCGCCATAATCCTTGGCCCATAAAATTAGCAGTACTTTCCTATTCCGGTTCCCGCCTTACTAGACAAAGGCACGGTATTGTTGGGCAATTTAAGCACTGTTCAACACAAATTGAACTACCCCCCACACGCAATGCATGTGTAAGCTGTATACACGCGTCGCGTTGTGCGCAGTTCATACAATTGTTCTCCTTACTTGGTAACGAACAGTGACTTCCAGTAGGTGTTCTGGAGATAGTGCGACGCATGCGTAACATGATTGCACAGATCGCCGACACAATGACACAATGTCAGATCACCGGCATTCGAACAGGAGAATGCGGGCTGTGCTTGGGACATCGCGAATGACGCACTGACTGGAAATTGTTTAAGGAGTTGTTGGAGTTCTAAGTTGTGACCTACTGTTCGCATTATTCGACGTATTTAACAGACAGGCAAATACGGACCACAATTGTTGGGAAACGATTTCTCTTCAAAGGACGTGAGCCCTCTATGTAAGTCTCATCGCACCGATACTAGGACTATTACAATAAAAATCAAGCTCAAACTGCACTCACCTCCAGTTTGAACACTGTCGATGCATCCAGCCACCCAGCGTCCATTGCCACGGGCTTCTAGAACAAAGGAGCTTTCGGGGAAACTTCCAGGGTCTTGGGAAACAAAATAACCATATTTAGTAGCTTAGCTTGATAGCTTAGCTTACCCACAAAATGTTTATACTGTGACCAATCACCGTTATTTGAACATTCTGTGTAATGTTTCTGTGGAAATTTGGAGATCCTAGCGTGTTCCCAGTACAAAATTTTCGATATCCTGCACGATAGTCACATGTTAGGAGCATGTCTGTGCCTACCGAAATAGCAACCGGCGCCCTCGCACAGCTTGTCGATGCTACAGTATCGGCCAATGTCGCTTGAATTGCCGAAACAATCGTAGCACAGCGAGAATGTATCCGCCGAAACCGTGGACAGCAACACGAAGAACGACAAGAATCTGACAAACCAACGGTAACAAGAATGAGGAAAACAGGTTGTTTCGCCACTCTACAGTAACTCATTTGCATACGAGTATAATGGTCTCATAGTCCTTCATAGCAAAAGAATATGTAAGTTTGAGATTGGAGAAAGTTTCAACAATGTTGTCCAGCATGATGAGAATCAGCGAAGCAAAACACAACAACGAGTTTGAACAAGAAATAGTGCCTTATATCATCTGTACAGTGAAACTTTTAACTTTTTTTGAACAATAACATTATGTAGCGAAACCTAGTGCAGTTGAAAATTTCAAATCAAATGAAGTAAAGAAGAACCATAACAATAAGATTTCATTACATAGCAACAGTCGGATATTTGTACAGAGTCAGATACTACAGCCATAGTAGAAAACTTCTCTGTTTCCAGTGAGCTTTAAATTGATAGTTTACAGTGATTTCGAATAAAAGGTCACTGAAAAGCTCACTGGAAACAGAGGGGGCTTACTACTATTGGAATATCTGACACCCTTCCGTAAAAATATCCGACTGTTTCTGTATTTTCAATTTTGAAAGTGTATTCCAAATATTCACCATTCATAGCAGGTTCATAAGCCTGTGAAATGGTATATATTCATTAAAAAAAATTGAATATTTTAACAGATTTGTGTAAATGGAAGGAAATCTAACAATAAGATTTGGTCATACAGGGACAGTCGGTCAGTTGTACAGAACGCAGTCAGGTGAACCAATAGTACATACAGTCGTACATACCGGATGCCGTCCGTGCCGTCTATTGGCATGTTGACCTTTGATCTTTGTGCTGTCGTCACTGTACCGTACGCATGGCGGGGGCCACTCGCGAACACTCGGAGTATCAAATGGGAATCAGCCGGTGGAAGAACAGAGAATCCCCCGCTCTCCACATTGGATCGGATCAGCCAGCTCAGGGATTAACGGTAATTGGACATAACCATGACATCCTTTTCATAGGTAAAGGTTAACTGTCCGATGAGTAACGTTAAATAAATACGTAGGTACGATTAAAGAGGGCCAGAAACCGTGAGTTTTCGTAGTCAAAGAACACCATTTCCTTATATAGTTGCCCCCCTCACAGAAGTTGCGGG
>JACMIJ010000910.1:0-14784 GCA_014805365.1 Koerneria luziae
GGACGTGCCGGGAATCGAACCCGGGTCTTCTGTATAGTGTAGGGCGCCTTCTGCCACTACACCACTTCGCCCCTCTTCCATTCACACCCCATGCCAAATATTGATCGGAACGGTAAACTCACAATAATTTCGGCCGTGGACATATTCACCACCATCGTTGACGAAGCCTCGTAGGCAGATCGGAAGCTTAAGAATGATTGTTGCTCGCTGCACTCCGATAATGCAGCTGATTACAGGCGATTTCCAAACGATTAAAACGTTGCTACATTGTCTTACACACTGATGTGGGCCAAATGTCCGTCCTAACCGGGTGCTCCTCCCCCTCCCAAGAGCGTATTCAGAGAAAAAGAAGGGTCCCGAATAGTGCTTGTGTACCTAAAAGCACTCATTTTTTTCAGTACTAAGTGTTTTGCAATCCTAATGAAACAAATGGGTGTCAGAATCACGCAAGAACTAAAGAATGTTTAAACACCTAAAGCTTGACGCTTACTTTTCTCTGAGCAATCCGTAAAACGGGCCGTGTTTCATTGTTTTCATTGCCAGCATAGATATTATGGGAAATGCCGACTCCGTTCTGCACAAATATCCGACTGCTGTTGCACACTAATATTTTATTGTTATTTTTTCTTTGCAAACACACGTGTTATTAAAGGAGGCCCGAAACCGTCAGTTTTCCTAGGAATTTGGTTATGTGTATTCCCTTGAACATAAAAGTGATGGGTCAGTATAACACTCGTTATAAAAACATTTTGAAAGAATGAAATTATGGCTTCCGGGGTCCTTTAAAGGTCTTTAGCGGCACTGTAAATTCTACCATTTTCTGCTTCAGCTTGCTTGGAACAATGTTATACAATAATACAATGTAAAATAATACAATGCAATACTATAAGTATCATATAACACAAAGTACAATTCTTTTTACAAGCTTGCAATAAGATCATGCTTTATCCGATAGGGGAATCCGATGTCGCATCACATCTCTCTTCTCCTCTCTAGTCAGCTGAAGTTCGTATAATTAGAAAGCAAAAGGAGAGAAAAAAGTGAAAATTTTGAAAAGTGAACACAAAAAAGTCAATGAACAATAGGTCTGGCGAAAAGTTTGGGGCAACTCCGGACTTAAAATGCTCCATATGTCTCGGCCTCTTCGGGACCCCCGCAGGCAAATAAAAGCAGCCTGGATAAGAATCCTCGGACAAAGAATATTCAAATTAACGAGTATTGTTCTAGGGTTCTCATTCAAGCGGTTCTTATCCAGGTGGTTTTTACATTGGGCCGAATAAGCCTTGGTTTCGGAAGCAACTTTACTTTACCGTTGCCGTGAATTGCTTCGCGACGGCCAAATTCACTTCTTTTGCTTCCTTCACTGACTCCTCCAGAAATGATCCATAAAAGCTCAGCGTTGAGCATTGCGCCAGCGTGTCGGTTAGCATGTAGAAAAATAGGATGACCGTGAGCGCACCCAGAATGAACCAGCCGTAGACCTGAAGAGAGAACAATAGCGTCTTCTTCCATTGAGGGGGCGGGGGGGGGGGCGTGGCAAATGGCCCTGATTGGTCAGGCCACCCCCGTCTGACCAATCAGTGCGGGAAGCCCCGCCCGCGCCCCCTAAATGGAAGCAAACCCGAACAATAACAAGCGGTTGTTGAAGGAGCAACAAACGTCAAGAATTTCATCCTTGATGACATGCAAACACAGTAAAGGAAAAGTAAATAACCCCCCGTAGGGGCGATCCTGAGGGTACCGGGACGCCCGGAGTGTCACCTTTTCCCCAAACACATTTATGTACTTTTCTTGAAACTGTCACTTACAAATATAATATATAGTTACAAATTTACAAACATAGTTACTTACAATGTATTGAGTAATATAAACCATTATCACCGACTGATCGGGGCCGGAGCGCAGAATACGAATGAACGAAAAACAGCACTTTTGCAGTTTACCGGCAAATGCATTTGTAACAGCGTTAGCACCGGCTTAAAGAAGGAGTGAAAGAATTTTTGATAGGAAGGCATTCTCATGGTGTTTGGATTTCGTTACCGGTCCAATTCCTTTGTCTCGGAGCAATTAGCGATTTTTGTTCGCGTTATTATTAAGCCAGTTGGCATTTTTATGATTTGAGAATCTACAAAGGTATTACTCGAATAATGGTACAGGCGTTGCACTACAAAAAAGCCCACCTTAAAAGTTGCCTTCTTTAAGCTTACAATTAGCAAGGACGCAGCTTGAGTGGTAAGGACGCAGTCTGACTGGTTCGTGTAGCGGACGTGTAAGTAGGGGCTGAAGCGATCGCCACGTAAAAAACCTTTATAACGTTTCAAATTCGCCATTCTAATGCACATTGTTTGCATACAAACACAAAGCAAAGAAATACACGAATAGAACAGAAGCGCACTTGTGGTGAAACTTACAATTAGTGCAGCGTGCACTGCGTGCTGCTGCTTCCCGCTGCCGGTGTACAGAACCCTATTAGCGCCATTTTGCATTTGCGCCAACCGACTTAGTAGCTCCATCATGGTGTCAACAAGACTTAAATTCCTGGTGACCACAGCTTCCAGAAGGAATAATAGAACAACAGTTGGCGCAAATGGGAATGGCTCAAATTGGGTAACAGAACCCCATTTGCACAGGAACACAAAGACTGCTCTATGCAAACTTGTGACATGCGGAAGTTGCACTGCCTCTGATGATACGTAGTTTTGATTATTTAAAAAACAACATTTATCATACATACTGTAGGCATATGTGTTTCCGCTCTGTACAAATGTACTGCTGTTATCATGTGTTTTTTTCTCTAGTTTTCACAGCTCAGGGTTGACCAGTCGGGGGCGGGAAGTCACGCCCTCTGCCACCTCAGTAGAAGTAGACCCAAGAGTTCCATTACAGTAATAATAACACTGCAACATCATAGTTTATCGTTCACTTGTTGTGCGATCGCTCGGTTTCGCCCGATCCGTCGATATTCTTCCGCGAGGAGATGGCGGAGAGAGGATCGACCACCGGCTTCTTCTTCCGCTTGTCCTTCTTCGTCTCCTCCTCCTCTTCGTCCGATTCCTCACGCGCCTTCTTGTTCTTCTTGCCGCCGTCTGCAAGCACTTGATTGTACAATTTTGAGTGTTTGAAACACTCCTTGTGCTTGTAAACGCATTTTCTCGAGAAAATTGCAAAATACGTAGTGCTGTACGATATTACGGTCGCCAAATGGGTAGGGGAGAGAGGGGGAGCGTAAATCTAACAATTAGACTGGAGGAAGCTGTCCTGTACTAACATGACATGGATAGGAGTAAAGTGTTTCTAGCAAAATTGAATTTGATGTTTCTCGTGTCTAGTGATGACCGAGATGTACTATTGGTATACCTGACTCCGCTCTGTACGAATATCCGACTGTCACTGTATGATCAAATCTTATTGTTAGGTTTTTTCTATTTACGTAAATTAGCCGACGTATTCTAACTCTTTGCATATCTATGTCATTTCACAAGCTTGTAAACTGCGCAAACTGTAAAAACATGAATACGCTAACAACATTAAATACACAGCGACAATCGGATATTTGCACAGAACGGAATCAGGTAAGCCAATAGTAAACGCCGAAATATTGACTGACTGACCTTTCTTCTTGTCCTTCCTGCGCCCCTCCTCGGCTTGTCGCAGTGGATCTGCCTCTCCGGAATACGGTGTCACCGAGGATGCCGGCGGGAGCGGTGGTTGAGCGGCGGCGGGAGGCGGGGCGGCAGCATATGGAGGCGGGGCCGACGCCGGAGCAGCTGGAGCAGACGGCTGAGACGGAGGCGCTGCGCCACTCGGCGGCGGCGGCGGAACGGCGGTGAGCGTCGACTTCTTGATCACGACCGGTCGCAAGTTCGTTTGCGTCTTGTCGTACTCAAAGTCGTTGGAGACCTTGCCCGTTTTCAGATCCAGGAAGTACAGGCGATGGCCTTTGTTGCGATACGCGACGAACTGCAATACGTTGGCCACTCACAGAAAAATAACCCTCAAATAAGCCTACAAACCGCTTAAGGGTTTATAACCCTCATTTTTTCAATAAGATTACGAAATACTTACCCTGAAAAAAAATGTGAGGACTATAAACCTTTAGGCAGTTTGTGAGCTTATTTGAGGGTTATTTTTCTCTGAGCACTTCATGCAATCAGTTTTCTCAACATGCCGAGTCGGATTGTCGACAAGCACCGTCGGCCTGTGTCAAATACTCGAGCGAAGAACACACAACGAGTTGCCGCTTGCGTGCACTAAGCGGTCGGTGGGCGTGGCCACCGCCCTGATTGGTCTGCCCCCCCCCAGCCCCTGACAGGGTGCGCTAACCAGTCAGCGCGGCGGGTCACGCCTCTCGCCCCCTCAATGGACGAAGGTATTACGACGCTAATATACACATATATTTTCTACATTTCCTTTTAAGTGCGAAAGACGAATAAAGCGCGACAGAACGTGTAGAGAATCTGCCACTACATATCCTTTTTTATCCCACAGAACCCAGGCTCCGCCCCCCCCCCCCAAATTGGGGGCGGAGCCTGGATTCCCGTGCTCACATATTTCAGGAACAGATTGGTTCGCTTCCACTGGTCCATGTCCACTTCGAGTGCGACATTCTCCGCCGTCTTCTTCTCCAGTTCCTTCTTTCCGTATCGGCGCAGCAGCAGTAATGCCACTATCAGACAGACTTCGAACGCCGGCAGTATGCCATACGCCTGCAAAACTTGTTATGCACTATTTAGCACAAAAAGAGGAACTATTGCATGAGTTGCGCACAACGCAACGCGTGCCCATGCGTCGCGTGCTTGGTGTACTCCATTTTGTGCGAAATTATATATAACTAGTTCAACAATGTCATACCAAGGAAAGTTAACGAGTATGCAAACAAGAACAAGTCTTACAATTAATGAGATTCAGACAAGCACGGTGGGTGTGCGCAACTCATGCAACAGTTGCCAAAAAGAAATACCCGATGCACGCGACGCATAGGTGCGCGCGTTGCGTTGAGCGCAACGCATGCAATAGTTCCGGTGTGCTTGAGGGTTTATACGCCTCATTTTCTCACCAGTTAAACTAGTGTACTATAAACTACATTAAGTTCAAAAGTGAGGGTATATATCAATTCAGCACTAAAAAGTGAATAAAACCCTCAAAATTGAGGATTATAATATTTTTTCTGTAAGTAGGTAACAAAATTGGTCGCCCACTTTCACAGATAAGGCAATGCTCCGCCCTCAAAAGCGGTTACTAATTGTAAGCATACTAATAGACTAGGGCAGTGGGCTTGGCCTCCCGCCCCGATTGGTCGGTCACGACCAGTTAGGGCGGGAGGCCACGCCCCCCGCCCCCTCAATGGAAATAGAACCGACGCGTTTACTACTACTTCGGGATCTTCTTCCGTTTAAGGGGCGGGGGGCGTGGCTTTCCGCATTGATTGGTCAGACAGGGGTGGGCTGACCAGTCAGGGTCATAGGCCACGCCCCCGCCCCCTATGCGGAAGAAAAAGCATATAAGGAACTCACGAAGATGGGGTACCAGTTGGATTCCTCAGCCATCGCGGACGACGAACGCCCGATCGTCTGCCAGACAGCACTGACAAATGACGATGAACAACAACAGCGCAGAGTTTGCACTTTCCTGCACTTGTAAGCTGAGCATTTACATGCACATTACGAATGGGGGTGACGCCATGAATAAGAGCCGCCTAGATAAGAACTGCCTGAATAAGTAAGAACCCTCGGACAAACGATAATCAAATTAGCGAGCACTGTTCTGGGGTTTTTAATCAGGCGGTTCTTATCCAGTCGGTTCTTATGTTGGGTGGCGCCACGAATGGCACATGCACTCATTGTTAGTGAAAAGTTGAACAAGAACAAGGGATTCGGAGGACCACGTGCCTTTTAGGTTCCACTTCCACTGAGGGGGCAAGGGGCGTGACCTCCACCCTGATTGGTCAGTAACCAGTTAGGGCGGGAGGCCACGCCCCTTGTCCTCTCAGTCTAAGAAGACCCTTATTTTATTCAACGGCTGCAGTTGCAACATGTGTGCAACAACGTATGGCTAACAAGCACTAAGTAGGACAGTTTTACTCGCTAATCCCGGATTGATTGTACTGATATTACGGAATATAGTGTTTTTTTGGAACTATAATAGCTAATTGAAACTATTGTATGAGTTGCGCACGCTCATAGCGCTCTTCTTGCTGCCGCGGTAGTAAGCATCTCTATCTCAGGTGATATTTCCAGTGACCTTTTGCACCGTAAAATTTGATTAGAAAGCTCACTGGAAACACAGGGGTTTACTTCCGCGGTTACTGCAACACCCTTGTACATGTGTATATTATCCAGTCTCTCATTCTCTGGCACTCTAGCTGTGCTTTGGGGGCAGAAAGGCTGGTGTAGCACTGGGTAGGGGTTACTCTCTACTTCCAGGTTGAAGACTATTCCATCATCTGGTCTTGCACACACAAACATGGGACCCGGCAAAGTCCCAAACAATAAGATTCTACTATTTATGACCTTTGCATACAGCCAACCAACTGACAGCACGCCCCCCCCCCTGCCAGAGCAGTCTGTATTTTCGTATGCAAATGGGGTTCTGTAGACAGGCAGAAGCCTGATACTTGCTCCTTGTTTTGGTATGAAGTTTCCACGCCAGTGTATAAGTATAATAACTGGTAGCCGTGACTTATTGTGTCCTGCGTGTGGCTCCCGACGGTTTTCCGTACCTCATTTGCATACGATTACCGATACATCTATCGCTAAAACGGCGCTGAATATAAGCAAAGTCGAGATAAGAACAGCATAAGAACCCTTGAACAGCGGAACGCTACACTCGCTAATTTTATTATCCTTTGTCCGAGTCTTCTTATTCAGGCGGTTCTTATTCTTGGCAGCGCCGTTAAAGCAGACAAATAAGCAAATTTAAGACCGGCAGAAGTTGCAAAGTTTAAACATGACGTGAGATGCCGCTCATTTTGTACTTGTCTGGGTGTCGTGCCCGGTGATATTCTACTTGCTCGTTCACAACATTCAGAATCTTCAATGAACAGTTGGGTTTCTTTCGTTTTGGCTAAAGAAGCTGTGGAACCGGGAATCTTAGGAGGCAAAAACCAGCATTTCTTATATGTTTTGCCTCTCCGCACTGAAGTTGAAGGTCTCTTACACCCGCAGTTTGGGTACTACGGTTGCGCAGCACAATGCACTACCTCACGCACGCGACGCATAGTCACGCGTTGCGGTTTGCGCAATTCATGTCATAGTTCCGAAAGCGTTCAGGGTTTTCGATAGTTTCGCGACGTTTCTACAACGTCGAGGCGGCGGCCGCGTTGCTCAACAAGTTCCGCGGCGGCGTCGTTTGCTCATCGCGTTTCGGCGACGACGAAAGCGTCGCACTCATCACCATCGATCATCCGGAAGTGAAGAATGCCTTTACCGGTAAGACCTTCCTCGATTACTCTTGTTTACTTCCACTTGTGGGCAGGGGGTGTGAACTAATGCCTCGATTGTTCAGCCATCCCTCCCCTTTTAGAGCGGGAGACCACGCCCCCCCCCTCACAATGGAAGTAGAATCTATTACCCAACTTGGCTGCAAATTTGAGGCCGGTAGAAGTTCCACTGCCTAAATATAATGCTTTGTGGCAACAAACAGACAAACGAAATTAAATTTTTAGAAAGACAGCAAAGAATTTTGCGAAAAAAATCAAACACATAGTAATTTCGCATAACTAACAATAAGTAATTATTCTTTCTGCCATATTACATTTAAATGAGGTAGGAAACAGTTGTTTTGTGTTAGTAGAACTGTGTATAAGAGACCCAAAACTTCTACGAGGGGGAGTTGGGCAAGTATATAAGGAAATGGCGCTTTTCTTCCTCTGAGTGCTGACGGTTTCCGGGGTTCCCTTTAGCCTTATGAACGATTGTTACTCATCAACCATACATTCATACATTCAACTTTAGTTTGTCCATTCCAGGTTCGATGATCGTGCAGTTCCGCGAGTGCCTCAACGACATCGCGTCGCGTACCGACGGCATGTCCGCACTCGTCATCCGCGGCGCCAACGGGAACTTCTCCAGTGGTGCGGATCTGGGATTTATTAAAATGGTTCGCTAATTTCTTTTGCTCCTTCCTCGATTTTCCTTTGTAGTAAACCCCTCGGATTCCGTAAGCTAGAAACCTCCCAGGTTTCTGCTAACTAATGGACATTTCTATTGAACTCGCGGGATCCTCCGAGGTTTCATGCTCGCGAATTCCGGGGGCTTTATTACCGCGGCTGACAGAATAACGACCCATCAACAAGGCAAACAGTGTGTTGCTCGCTAGATAGAGATAAATCTAACTGTTACCTCTTGCTTAGATCAATCGTTGCCTCTTGTTTACAGTGGGTGGCGTGGGACAGGTTTGGAGACGCACGTTTTTTTTGGGTTTTTTAAGGTTCAGATAGAGCTTTGGCTGACCAATAAGTAGCCCTAGGCCATGCCCTAGCCAGCAAATCTGAACTAGAACAACATTGTGTTCCAGATTGCTAACTATCAACATGGTAAGCTGTTCAGTCGGTACATGTACGACGCGATGCGAATGATGTCGAATTTGCCGGTTCCGGTAATCGCGATTCTTGGTAAGTGAAATAATTTCACCAAAGAATTGTCATCTTCCATCCTAACAATAAGTATGAGGCAATATAGGCGCCGCCCAATATAAGAACCGCCTGGATAAGAACCCCAGAACAACGATCGCTATTCGATTACCCTTTGTCCGAGTGTTCTTATCCAGGCGGTTCTAATTCTTGGCGGTGCCGAAATAATTTCTCAAAAAGAATAGAGAACTTTCATCCTAACAATAAGCTTTGGTGATCGAAAATGCCTTTACTTCCACTGGATATGGTGAACGTACTTCAGAGCAAAATACACTTGGTGGCGCGGCGGAATTGGCGTCGGCGGCCGATATCCGAATTGCGCATGAGAAAGCACGAGTACGGTATTCGCACATGATATCCACACCGTAACCAATCACAGTTATTTCAACATCCTCTCATCTTCTGGAGTGCTTCCAGTACAAAATTTTCGACATCCTGTACATTAGTCACAAGTCAGGAATATGTTTAGGTATTCGAGAAGTGTATACGTAAATACTGCTGGAAAACCGGGATTTTTTTTTTTTTTTGCAACATTCCTTACTACCAAGAAGACCAAGCTAATCACACCGCAATGCATGCTATCCCAGTGACTCTGAATAGATAGACAGCATGCGAAAAGGAGAGAGTGAGTGAGGGAGCGAGATAGAAAAGGCTGATTAATTATGGACTGAGAAGGACTAGGAAGCGTTATGGGTAACTTGACTGTTCAATGTTTCCCTAGTTCTAACAATATGCATGCAAGTGTGTCGCCCTTCAAAATGTTCGAACGCAAAATTTCGCAAATGCGGTCAACCCGTCATTTGCGCAGATTAAGATATTAAAGTGAAGTTTATTAGTATAAGTGTTAAAGCACGTAAAGAAAAATAGTATGTTAGATAGTTTTAGCTACTTATTGTTCGTAAGTGAGATTAGTCGGTTTCGGTCTCTAGCGTCTGAATGGCTAATCTCTTCAAGGAGCGAGACCTTAGACACGACTCCGGGAAAAATGTTGTAATGATGCGACATTTTAGCTAGGTTTCGTTCATTCACGCGTTGGTCTCAGCACGGGTTTCGGTGGTTCGCACTTTCTGTACAAGATGGTTGGGCGGTCGAAGGCACTCGAGATCCTTGCCACGGGATCACTGCTCAATGCACAACAAATGCTCGAGGCAAGTTTTTTGGTGCCGCCTGGCGCTCCATGGGCGCCAGTGGGCGCAACTCAGTCTCCCACCCCTTTGTGCTCGATGTATGCCAGTGTGGAATGAGTATCGCCTCGATAGTACGAAGCAACCCCCATGCATGGACAATGACCTTCCTGGACAACGCATTTGGTTACTTCGTCTATATAAAGAACCCCGCTTATTTACCGCAAGATATGAATATCACCCGTGTTATAACATGTTTCTCTATAGGGCAAATATGTATGGCACCGAATGATGGGTATGAGCACTCTTACAATTAGCTTGAGTCCTCTTCGTTGATGGGTTCTCATCCAGGCATTTTAATGCAAGGGCAGTTTTTATTATTAGTGTTCTTTATTGTTGCATTTGCTACACCTAGCTGAACTATCTCATGAGTTGTGTACATCCATGGCACTAGACTTCATCTAGTATCTATCATTTAGTCTTAGATACACTTTACATACGCACTTGTAAAAATATTTCTTTTGCTGCTGGCGCAAATTTTGACAGCCGCCCAGTTATTTGTGCATTTGCAGTGCGGCTATGTGAATCACATCTTTTCAAGTGAAGAGCAAATTGCAGCGTACATCAAGCGATACTCGGCGAACAGGTGCGTGATAAGAAAGATGTGGTATCTTTGACTTTGACGTGTCTAGTCTAGTTTCTTGAACACGTGACGAGTATTGGATGGTTGATTCTAACAATAAGTAAGTTGCGATACTAGAACTGATTTTGAGACAACCGTTACTTCTGTTAGCGCAAAAGAGCTGCAACTCCAACATGGAATGGAGGATGCTAGAAAACTTACATACACACGAGAATGATGCTAACAATAAAGAAATGAAAGAAGAAGACTAGGATGTACTGCATGACTGAGCCGTACTTTATTTCTAGAAAGCGTAACAGTCCCCCCCCCCACAGGACCAATGAGCCTCGCCTTGTTCGTATTGTTCTTCCTTCCGCCCTTTAAAGGTGGCCAGAAACCTTCAGTTCATTAGTAGGAAATGTGTTCAAAACCAGTGTTTTATAGACCCGCCACTTTTGTGTTCAGGGAATACATACAAGCAAATTCCTCGGTAAACTGACAGTTTCCGGCCGCCTTTAATGTAGGCCAGAAACCGTTGTTTTTTTGTGCTAGGAGAATCTCGTGTATAAGAGACCCGCAATTTCTGTGAGGGGGGGGGGCAACTATACAAGGAAATAGTGGTTTTTGCCTCCAACAGTTCACGGTTTCCGGCTCCCTTTAAATCATTTCCATTTAGCCCGGAAGTGGTGAGTGCGGCGAAGCAGAATATCCTCTCGGCGATGAGCGAGATGCCCGAGTGGAATCCCGAGGAACCGGTATTCCTCTCGCTCTGGGGACACGCCAAACATCGGACAGCGATCGGACTGTCCGGACTGAAGGGTGTTGATGCCAAATAAATATGAGTCCACTTCTCGAGACACTCATCGCATCCGCGACGCCAGTATCAACTGGGTGCAGAACCATCTGCACATTGAGTTAAAAAGAGTCGAAATAAGATAATATTGCGTTCACAGGTCCTTGTCAGCTTCAAGGGCATACCTTATTGTTCGAATACCGATGACTACTTGCTATTATAATTGTAAGCCTGATCGCTATCGCTTACAATACTTATAAAACATAACTTCCATGTGAACTTATCATTATACAAACACAGTTTATCAATGCACCATACAACACAAACACATATTTGATCGATATTCACATAGATCTTGTAGCTGCAGGCTGAATTGCGCATCGCTTTATTGCGCGCTGCGCGTCGCGTGTCGCGTCGCGTACTCAGAGTCCGTCGGTGTCCGTTCCGGGTGCTCCGCGTTTTCGCTTCGGCGTTTTCTTATTCTTCGCTTCTTCCACTTTCTCGTCATGAATGAGCTTCTGCTCCTCGAACAATCTGAAATTGAAAATGTGGGTACATTATTTCTCCCGTACTCACAGGGGTTCCTCGACGGGGGGTTCGCGGTGTGCCAGGTACACTTTGGGAAATTTAAGGCCGGTGGATCCCACCCGAACCCGGCCCGATACCTCCGTGATTAGACCACTACCATATAACCCGACCCTGGAGGGATGTCGCCCTGGTGAGGCGGGAGGCACGTCGCGGGGGTCGAACCCAGGTTAACGGGACCCGGTCATATGGAGAGTAGCTACTACACCACTGAACTTCCCATTAGATCGTAGAAACCTGGGTTTCGAGCTCAAAATAATCCAGGCGGGTTTACCACTGCGGCAGAGGCGGTATGCAATGAGCATCGAGGAGAACTTGGGTAGCAAACCTTTTCATGGTATCGCGCAGCTCCTTTTTGACTGGACGCCGGGCGGCTTTGAACTGGTCCACGTCTTCGTACCATGCGGTCCGCGCCTCCCGGCGTTTCGGCCAAAATTTCGCACGCGCATTCGTGTCTCTGAAATCAATAATGACCGATTGTATATTTTATTATCATATCTCTTGGGGTCTACTACACTGTGAGTGGTAGGCCCCAATTGTAATTATAAACCAAACTAGTCAGGATGTGTCCTTACTAAGCCTACGCCTAAGTGAATTAAGCTGTGGCCTTGCTAAGCCTAAGTTTATGTTAGATGACTGACAACTATTTCGTTACCACAGCTTGGCTTCAGATGGAGTCTAAGGCCTGGTTACCACTCATAGTGTAGTTCAACCCTTATAACAATAAGGGATTTTCTTCCACTGAGGGGACAGAGGGCGTGCTCTCCCGCGCTAACTGGTCAGTCCTCCCCCGCGACCAGTCAGGGCGGGAGGCCACGCCCCTCAGTGAAAGTAGAACTCACTAACTTAAAAACTTAGTTATTTAAATAGTCCAAAAAGAATAGAAACACTTTCTTATTGCTAGGAAAACAAAAGAATAAATGAACTCAAGCCAAATAGCATGTCTAATTGTAAGATTATTGAATTATATTGAAATTCGTAGGATTTTTGGCGCCGCCCAATATAAGAACCGCCTGAATAAGAACGCTAGAACAATGCTTGCTAATTAGATTATCCTTTGTCCGAGAGAAAGATGAGAAAGATGGCTGGTGTCACGCTCCTTGACCACAGAACGAACGAGTCGCTGTACAGGACCGTCTCGATTCCGGATGTTCGTGTGAGAGCCATGGAGAGGAAATGGCAATGGGCAGCAAAGATCAGTCATATGCTGGGAGAAATCTGGACGCGCCGGATACTGGACTGGACGCCATACGAGCACAATCGCGGACGTGGTCGGCCAAAGACGAGATGGCGAGACGAGTTCACCGAGGACCTTGGCCCAACGTTTCTGAGATGTCCTATCGTTGATGTTCCCCGATGGAAGGGTGCTATCGCCCGCCGAAGAACCCTTCTGATTGCGGAATAAATGTTAAATGTTTTGTCCGAGGATTCTTATTGAGGCGGTTCTTATCCAGGCGGTTCTCATTCTTGGCGGCGCCGGATTTTTACATAATCCCGTCCCCTGTTTACCTGTCCGTCCTGGTCCACTGCTTGAGACAATCATAGACTAGTAGACAAACGGCAAAACAGGCCAAGGCAACCAATACGCCTTTCGCCATCGAGTACTAAATACAGAATATACTCACTATGTAATCTTTGAATATTTATAAACTCAAGCCTATTGCAAACTTCTGAGCACCTAATCTACTTCTGCCACCATACACGCGACGCATGGGTACACGCTGACAATGAGAAGCAGCTATTGCAATAGTGCACAGTGGAAATGTACCCGCTTGTATTCCTTCTTTGTCTTGTAGCAGATGACTAGTAGGTAACACTTTGTGTTCGTTATCAATGCATTTTTTTTACGGTTTTCATTCACAGTCAGCTAAGCTTGGCCGCTCCAATTGAATCTTACAACTAGTGTTGCATCAGGACCTTTAATCTTGCATAATACCCATAACCGAACTGAGGTTCAGACAACTGTTAAGATTCCACAGCACGCTGACAAAGAAACAATGAACTTCCGCTGTTTTTTCTGTATCAAATTTGCATATTCCTCTGTAGGCACATGCCAATTAGGTAGATACTTTGGTATATGTGATTCCGTTATCTACAAATAGCTGACTGTCTAATTTCGTTAGCGTATTCAAGCTTTCACAGTCTATGAGCTTGTAAGACGGTGTATGTTTGCGAAAAATTTGAATCTGTTAGCAAATTTGTGTAAATGGTAACAACCATGACAATAAGATTTGATCATACAGTGACAGTCGGATATTTGTAAAGAAAGGGAGTCAGATATGCTAATAGTAGTACTGTAGACCGGAGAAAGCAAGTACATGCGATGACTCACCCACACGGCCAACGTTCGCGTCGCCTCCTCGTCGACATACACGTCGTAGATATCGCCGTAAGGCATGACGTGCCGCGCAGCGCACACGAATACGAATGAGAATGACGCGATCGCGCGCGATGCAGCGTGCGTTTCGCGTGCGTCTCGCGCGCGTTTAAAGTGCGCATTCGCTGCTAATTGTTACTTTTTGCAGTTTCTTCTGCGCAATCGGTGAACTTATTTGGTATGTGCAAGGAAGTATTAACGTATTATAGTAAAACTAGAACAGTTTTCATTTCACTTCAATTGCTTTGTGCCAAGATTGCAATCTTGTTTACTTAATTTGTTATTACAATGATTGGAAGTGTATACGACCTTGTTTATTAACCATACTGCTACAGTATAAACAAAATAAAGGCCTGACCATTTACCATAATAGGCGTGGCCTTGCCGGTTCTTCGAGAATAGACCCCTCAGCATGCCGTACTCTTAACGCCATCCCGTTCAGGTAAGCGGCAAGCATGACTATAAAATATCGCGAAATGGGCGCAACAGAAATAATCGTTGTCGCAGGAACTGTAAGTTCGTTCCAAGATATTCATAGCTCTACTTTCTCTGGATTGGTATGGGAGCGTGGTTTCAAGCTTTGACTAGTCAGTCCCCCGCTTTCTTTAGATCTGGGACCACGTATTCTTTATACGCATGCTTCTTTTTTGTGTG
>JACMIJ010000911.1:0-14773 GCA_014805365.1 Koerneria luziae
TGTATTTGGCACTTCTTGGCAGTTTCATTAGATTGATGGTAGGCACTGCTGAGGATACAGCCGATATTACCATATTATTATACAACTATCGAAATTTACAACTCATACGCTGCTAACAATTTTGTTTACAAAAAAATTACGTAAATACTTACACATACACTTGTAAAAGTAACAACAAACAAAGGGCCGATCACTTACAGGAGCAAGACAGTGAGTCGATACAGGATCATGCTTGTCCTCGTACTATTTGATCAGAGGCAGCAGGAAACCGGCAAAAAAGAGGAGATAGATAGATAGCAGCAGACAGCACCGGCACCGGGTCGGCGCACTCGAAGGCGCACTCTCGGTGACAATAATGCAGACGCACTTTCGGTGATGATTCTGAATTTGAGATCGGTCAATCGGTAACAGTAACAGTAAAACACAATTCAGAGAAAAACAAGCCTCAAATTCCTCATAATAGTGCTTGAGTGTTTAGAATACTCATTTTCTTCGGTATTAAGTATTTCGTAACCCTATTGAGAAAATGAGTGTTATAAACGCTCAAGCACTAAATTGTGTTATAAACACTTAAAAGTCGAGGCTTATTCTTCACTGAGTAGTTGTGGGCAAAGATGCGTTGACACGATTGTAGTGACAATAATGCTTGCGCGAGCAATAATGCTGACGCAGATTGCGTGCACCGCACCGGCTCCAACACCTCCTCCTCCATCTCGATGAAGAAGGGGCGGATGGGCAACGGCAGCGGAGAAAGGGTGGGAACTCCCGGGGCGGCAGAGAAAGGCGAGAGAGCGTGCGAACGGCGGAGAGTGCAGAGGCGCAGAAAGAGTGTGTGAAAACGAGAGACGGCGTAGAGAAGACAGAGTAAGGTTTCGGGCAGTTCAGTGCATGTAGTGGTTTATGCGGTCATTGTGTTCATTTTGCGCCTGTTTTGGTTAAGTAGCCTCAGGGGAGCCGCAGTTTCGGGCTTGATTAGGGCGTTCACGGCGTTTTCGTGCTGTTTATAGATAGCGGATCAAAAATTCGCATATGTCTTTGTTTGTTTCTTCGATGTAAAAATGATATAACAAAAAAAAAGAAATAGTTCAAGTAAATTAAGCAATTAAACAGAACAATAAGAGAGAGAAGTGCTACTTGTTAGTTTAGTGTTGGGACAGATCGGTTTCGGTCTCTAAATCCTGACCGACCGGCCCTTTGTGTTTGTATGCAAATGAAGGGGTAGATCAAACAAATAGGTCGTAAATGTTATGAACTAGCATTGAACCAGACAATGTTGTTATGACCATTTTGTTGGTTGCGATGAAATTAGTTTTTTTATGATAGTAATTGTAAGCATAACAAACATTTACCCTACACAACTGCTTCCAGCGAAAAACAAGACCTAATTTCCATATTCCTGCAAAAGCATTCGTTGTGAAGATAAAGGGAAACGTGTACTTATTGTTAGCGGGCCAGACGATTGCTAACAATATGCTTCCTAACACAAATAGTGTTATATTTACTATTGTTAATTTGTATTAGTCATGCACCCGTACATTAACTGGACATGAACTCATGTTCATGCTCGTACAAGTAATCATACATCCATACTTTCAATATTACTAATATGCGCATCTGGTCAGCACATCGGAAAAAGTTTCGTTGAAGTGCGCTCTGGGTGGTCCTTACAGTACTACATCTATTATTACTTTGCATGCTGTATGCATCATCACAAAATAATAAGGCACGAGACCTCGTTACTGTAATTAGGTACTAATTGTAAGTTCCACGAAACGCTTTTTCTCGGTTTCATGAGAACTCACAACTTTTTCCAGAATACATTTTTTTCTCTCAAGAATCATCACGAACCACTTCAAAGTAATCAGCACATAACATCCAGGCAATGGAGTTGCAGTCGGTCTCAAGCTTACACAACATGTTGTAGAAACTAAAGCCGATGTCTCATGATATGCAAATTAGGTACTGTAGACCGGCGGAAGCAACATAATGTGTTCATTCCTCAACTAGCGATATGATTGAGACATTTGATTTACCTTACAACTTAAAGAATCTTTGCACATCTTACAATTAGTGCTTTACAAAGTTTACAAGTAAAGCAAAGTTCTCCCGAATCAAGGCCTATTCGCCTACGGGGGTCCCGAAGAGGCCGGGACACGTTCAGTACAGAAGCTTATAAGAGAGAGAAGATACAAAAAGGGACCGGAAACCGTTAGTTCACCTAGAAATTTGCTTATGTGTATTCCCTGAACACAAAAGTGACGGCTCAATAAAACACTCATTATGACCACATTTTCGAAATGACAGTTTCCGGCCTCCTTTAATGGAATGAGCTTTATCTCTAGATCATAATAGCTGATCCAGTTCGGATACCCAACTATCGTCTTGGGAGTACTTGGTTCCAATTTGAACTGGAACGCGGAAACATCTCTTTCCCTCGTCAAGTACTCCCCCTCGTTGATGCTCGTTCCATCCGTCCCGAAGTAGACAGCATATCAACTGGACGAACGTGTCTGCTCGAGTAATTGCTTACGTTTAAGGAAGGGATAAACTTACTGGGACGATCCCAAAAGCGCAAAAATCATAACCGCACAAGCCCAAATTTCTGTCAGTAAGCAGCCAATCAATATAAATTTTGGCATTTGACCCTAAGTCGAGCACAGCTTGAATTTTATGCTGACATATAGTTACTATTTAGTTTAAGGTACAAGTTATGGTTTGTGCGCAAGTGATTTTATGCGCTTATGGGATTGCCCGAACTAACTGTGTCCCCGTTTACCATTGATTGATCTGGGTATTGTTGAAACTTGCTATTCTCTTAAGCAAAAGGAAACAGTTCCAATACATTTTCCTAGCAGATGTAAATACCAAGTGCAGCAGAAAGTTAGCAGGTCGCATGGGTATGATGCTATGAGTTTCTGTTCTAGAAATGTTTCCTAACAATAAGATCGACACATGTCATACACTCTCATTACTCGTTTCATCTAACGAATTGACACATGTCAACTTTCGGAACGCCTTCGAGCTGTAATTACATGAACAACTCGTATTCTTCAATTGTCTGTCCTCCTACTGACAAGTTGCACATCATATAAAGGCAACGAAACTTTAGCCGATCTCAAATTTGCATATCTCTTTGTCTTAGCGAATGATTACTTTGTCGTGATATGCAAATTAAGTTCTGTAACATGCCGTGACAGCACAAAAACATGTTGTTTCCGCCGATCTACAGTACCTCATTTGGATACAATGGTTTTTATAGGAATATGCAAATTCGAGACCGGCGATAGTCATACTTTCTAAATGCGATATGTAGCACTAAATGTGAGGAACATGCATTGTATAAGAAAAATAAAGGAAACAAACTCCAAGCCCCCATCGAAGATATGGGGTGGGGGTGATTGAGCGAAAACAATTGTCTTATTGTTATAATAATATACAAAAACCGGCAGCTTTCACTTGTTTACAATACCTCATTTGCAACACATACAAAGGTAGCCTTGACAAGAATAAAATAATACGCAACCTTGTAACCGATACAGGCTACACTGCCGCAATGTGGCATAAGTTTCAAAAAAAGGCAAGAATACAATCCTGTGCATGCTTGTCTCTCAACAACTATTGCTGTCAGACTAACAATGGGACCAGCAATATTGATGTTGCAGAATGCATTCATACGAATCGTTGTTACAAAACGACATTAGGAAAAACGTAATAATAATTTTTGATTACTAATATGAATGTGTTAATAGTATTACCAGTATTATAATATTACTAGTATAATAATACGCAAAGACGAGATACACTCTATGAATGAGTGAGTACGAGTGGCTCGTGTCGGTCAATGTGGAGAAATAGCAACACTTCGCGGGCTGGATCGTGGGAACGTGGTATGCCATGCACTATGTGCTGCTCTCTAGTTTCTGCAACTTTGTTGTTGCAGATTTTTTGTTATAATATCATAATATAATAAAATTAAAATGTTTTAAGTACAATAATGATATACTGATAGAAATATTTTGTATTTTTATTATTATCACCTATGCACAATACTGAGCATTGCCTTAGTATTAGATTCGTAATAAGTAAAGCGTAAAGATTATAACAATGTGTTTCATGTTCTCCGTTATGATACCGAACTTAGTCGTACTTTTTATCTTACAATTAGTACTGACTAATACATGTAGTACTCCTTACCTTACAATTAGTGCTTACTAATGTCCTTATCAAATACATACATCTAATAATAGGGAACGTTACTGATAAGTCATCCTTATCACGATGATCAGCTAACAATCAGCAGCTTCTTGCCACCCCCACCACTTGAAGCTGACAATGATACGATTAGTGGCACACACACATACATACAATGGCACACACTTGATCCTTGGTGTGTAGGGTGATATCACTACTGTCGCAGTGCAAAACACGTTGGATTCCCTATAACGGTTCTTCGGTTGTTTTGCTTTTAAAGGTGGGATTTCAGTGAAAGTATGGTGGAACCATATAATATCCACACTGTGACTAAATGCGGCGATTTCAACGTCCTGTGAAATGTTTCTATGGAAATTTGAACTTCCTACAGTGTTTTCAGTACAAAATTTTCGACATCCTGTACGTTAGTCACAAGTCGGGCTTATGTCTGGGTGGAACCACATAACTTAGACCATTTTGATGGTGGACCAACATGCTGTGATGTTGTTAGCCAAACAACAACTGTGTACCATGTGGGTGGTTGAAGAAGGACAGAGAGGGGTGGATTATGGAAGAGGAGGAAGAAGATAAAGGGAGGAGGGAAGGAAAAGTCAAGCGAGGGAGACGTACGAGGGAGCGGAGAAGGAGGAAGAAGGGATGAGGAAGGAAGAAAAGGATGAGTATGAGGGAGGGAAATGGGTTGATGGAGAAGAAGACTGATTAAAGTGAAGACAACATCTCTTGACAAATTACTGTTTTCATCATGTATCCACATCTGTAATTTATAATTCGTAGCCTATTATTTGTAGTGACAACATTGCGTTCCTGCATTCTTCTGTTGCAGACATCAATTTTTACCTTGAACAAGAATTATATCAAATTGTAAACCAGTGCGTCTGCCAGCATCATGTCTCGATATGAAACTTCCATTGCTTCCACGGTTTCCACTTTTATCCCTTCCTTTCAGCATCAAATCGTCCTTTACCCCTCATATTTAAACATCTTTAACACTTTACCCCTCTTTTACAAATGAAAAAAAAAACTTATTATCACTCCTCTACCCCCTTTGTCCCTCTATGCCTCAGGAACAGTCGGTTTCGATGGAAGCGTTGCTGTTTGTCCAGCAATCACTGGCTCACAATACTCTCACCGAGTGCAAGGAATCCAAGAAGGAGTAAAGTGACCGCAACTCATCATGCTGTGATGGATACCTGATGCTTGGTGCAGGAACCGTGGGAATGTTAGGTGCCTAACAATAAGCAAGAGAGAGCAAGAGAGAGAGAGAGGGAGAGCGAGAGAGAGAGAGAGGGAGAGTGCGAGCGAGAAAGATTAGAGAGAGGGCCATATTGGCATGAACAGCATTTCTGCTACATCTGCATCTCTATTGCTAGAAGGCATTCTTATTGTACATTGCACTAGTAAAAGCAACATTAT
This sequence comes from Koerneria luziae, assembly GCA_014805365.1. Classification (NCBI taxonomy): domain Eukaryota; kingdom Metazoa; phylum Nematoda; class Chromadorea; order Rhabditida; family Neodiplogasteridae; genus Koerneria; species Koerneria luziae. The sequence goes on from JACMIJ010000911.1 coordinate 5,626, forward strand.
TTGCTGTCAAATGGTCTTCACTTCGTTTTGAAACACATGCAAAATGGGATCAGTTATAGACAATAGTATTTTGGTATTTTGAATGATGCCACATTTTGACTTCCAACTGTCATACATGTAACACCCAATTGATATCCAATTCATAAAATAGTCAACGGAAGAGTCGCTCACACTATCTACAAGGCAATGGATCTCAAAAACACAGTTGCTCAGAGAAAAAAAAGCTTCAATAGTATTGGAGTTTATGAAGCAATAGCTAATTGTAAGTATTTAATAATCCTAGTAAGAACATGCGTGTTATGAGCCACATATAAGGACTTGAGAGTGTTAAGAACACTTTAAATATGACACTATGAGTATCAAAAACAGTGTCTTTACTCCTTCTCTAACACTGCGGCCATTGATGTTGATCAGGGGGCGTACACAGAAACAAAAGCCTCAAGTAGTCCTCACCAGTGCTTGAGTGTCTAAAACACTCATTAACGTCCATATTTTCCTGTGAGCACACAATACCGCGGTCAGTGACACCGTGAGAAAGTGTCCTGGCACCTCTGACAGAGAGGAGGCCAGCCAGCTCCGATTACCAAGAGGATGCCAAGAGAGAGGATGATGATGCTGGCTGGCAGCTTGGCCATGTTTGACGACGACGCGCAAGAACTCGGGGCTCCAGTTACCGAGCCACGACTTGGCTAAACAATGAGCGAAGTTCGTGGTGATTACGTAAGCCAAGGGTGACTTATCAAAGTAAAGTGACTCGCAACTCATCGAGATGTGATGGATTCTCTTGATGCTTGGTACAGGAACCGAGGGAAATGTCGGGTGCCTATGCGGTTAGAGGACCTGCGAAACCGTTATTAAATAACAGAAACTGCGTAAGAGATCCGCAAGTTCTGTGATCGGGGCAACTATAAGGAAGAAGTGATTGTTATGTACCAGGATATACGGTTTCCGACGCCTTCCGACAAGAAACCCTCTTGGGACATCCGAAACCATTTTGCACAGCTTTTCATAACTGCAGATATAGTCGCCTCATTTGGACATTCAGACAAAGGACGATTCAAAAGAACAAAGGCAACATAGTCAATCTTATTGTTATGATTCTTTACCAATATGTATTGTTGATCACCGATTATATCATTCATATATAAAAAAATTGCTGTGTGTAATTTGTTTTGTCAGAGATGACATGTTCACGAAAAAACATTGTTTGGTATCAAAATAAGTAGATCCGGTTTCAAAAGCATGAGAAAGTTATGACTGAACATTGTGTACGGTGTCCGATTACCGCGAACTCCCGTTCCGAAAAGTGGAACGCACTAATTGTAAGTATTTGTTTAAATATTATAATAAGTTATTATGTTTAGAGATGGAGTAAACCCAAATTTTACTATGTTCGCATAGTCTTATGTTTGCAGTGAAACATGAATAAATAGGGCATAGTCATGGGTTATTTCTTGATGACTATAGCCATCTATTTCTTGATACAACGTCCTGGCCTTCTCAGGACTACCCGCAAGGCGAAGTGCCTTGAATACGGGAGATTTTGCCTTTGCCTTTGCCTATTTGTACAGAACAGAGTCATGTAAGCCAATAATTGTTTCTTGTTCATCTCTTTGTCTCTGTCCTAACAATAAGATGAAGAACACAAAACTCGTCTCTTCTCATATTATCCTTTCTTCAATGCCTCAAGCGTACATCGGAACAGACATACTCGGGCATCCCCGCCTAATTGTTCGAGTTTAGGATAAGTGGCACTTCGGCCATTGTCACCACATGGATGCAGTGCATTTTCATCCTTCCAGTGACGTAGATCAAACAGAATAGAATGAACTATGGAGAGGCATCGGAAGTGCGCAGAGCAAAGAAGGAGCTATTGGACTCACGAAAATGCAAAATAAACTGTTCCGATAACAAAATTCAAATATCATACATGTCTTCGGCCATAGTTAACAGGAATATTTGAGTACCACGGTGTACGTCTAACAACGAATAACTGTGTAATCACAGCAATTTTGTGCCTGCTAACTTATCGAAAAAATTCGTGAGCCCTATAATGAACACAATCTTGATCTCAGGGAGGAGTGCGGACTACCAGTGTTGTGTACGTTACTATTGGAATATCTGACTCCGTTCTGTACAAATATCCGACTGTTATTATACATCCTATTTTGAAAGCATATTCAAGTTTTTCACAATGCAATACAGTTTCACAAGCTTGTGAAATGACATAGGTTTGTGGAAAATTTGAATACGTTGGCAAATACGGGTATTTGGAAAGAAACCTAACAATACGATGCCATTATAAATCGACAGTCGGATATTTGTACAGAACGGAGTCAGGTAAGCCAACAGTAGATACATAGATGCGATTCCCACAACACCACAAGCCTAAATGCTATTTAGCTGTTGGGACCACTAATGCTGTAATATAAATGAAGCTAACAATAAGTTCGCTTCCAAGCACCGATATCCACTCCCCCGAGACGATCATCGACAATATCCTGGCCCTTCCCCTCCGTCAACAAATCACCCCTTCATTTTATAACTAGTTGTTTCCCCTAAACCTCCAATCCCTGTAAGTGCATTTGTATTGTTATTAAATGCCTTGGAATTTGAATAAATAAATAAATAAATAAATTGCTGGTCATTGGATGATTGGCAGAAACCACACTGGCAAGTTCTAAAACAGGATTAATCTTATTGTCAGTAAGCTTGCACTGTGTGTCCTCGAGTGTCTATAAGTTACCTTTTCGCAAAAGTAGCACATTATGTTCACCCTTTAGAACGTGCGATTTTCTCTCTCATTATGCTCTAGATTATTAGAAACAGAGTTGTTGAAGTCTTAACGTATTAGTGGCTTATCTGACACAGTTCTGTACAAATGACTCGACTGTCGTTACATGTTCAATTTTGTTAAAGGAGGCCAGAAACCGTTGTTTTGTGTTAGCAGAATTGCGTGTATAAGAAACCCGCAACTTCTGTGAGGGGGGCAACTATCTATATAAGGAAATGGTGATTTTTGCCTCCAACAGTTCACGGTTTCCGGCCCCCTTTAACGCTTTCAAAGCTTGCATAGCACGCTAGATTCCATACAATATGGTGACAGTCGGATATTTGTATGGAACGGAGTCAGATATTCCAATAGTAGCTGGCATCCATCGTTGCTTTGAGGCGAGCGGTTACGAGAGGATACGATAAGACGACCAAGCGGCTGCCCATGGAGTCACGTGGATCAGCCGCATCATCGCACCCAACATTTTCAGTAGCACCTTTGAGGATGGCAACTGATACCGAATAAATCATGTCATGTCATGAAGTTCTGCTAATCAATGAATTTATTTACAGGCAAAAACATCAACAACAACAACAATAAACGCAGTAACAAAGAGCCACTCAAGGTGGTCTTAAAGATCTATGGCTTGCTTCTAGATACTGTTTTTGTTACTTCAACAAAACACACTTGAGACCAGTAAAGGTTGTATTTAATGGGAGGAGCAATTCTAGTGCTTCATTCCGGATCCTCTGAAAAAGTTCCAGTTTGAAGCTTTGCTGCATTTCTACAATTATAAACCAACATGGTATGTATGTTATGATAACGATATACATGTTACACCATGTCAGCGGGATATTCGTTGGACAAAGTTCGGGTATTCATTGGAACTACTACTCACAATTCCTTCCGTTACTTGCCAACAATAATAGTCGTCGCGGTGTTAATAACACCATTATTGGTGCCATTCGTATTCGTCGTCCCGTTACCATTACACCGTCCACACGTCGCAGGACACTGCACCGTCATCAGGGTGAAGTAGGCGGCGTTGTCACAAAGACCCTTACGAGCCGGGCAGTCCGATACACCAGTGTTCGGGTTCACCCTATCGACACAGTTGGCTAAAATGTTAGATAAAAATACTAATTTAATAATTACGTTTACAAAAGTAATATTAAGAAATAACATATACTGAAAGTGCAAAACGTTTGATCTCGGGCGGGCTCGAACCGCCGGCCTTCTGTGTGTTAGACAGATGTGATAACCACTACACCACGAGATCACATGTTGGGCTCCTTCCCTAACAATAAGACAAATGACTCTCATTGAATGATTGACAGGATTTGAAGCGCCTTGTCAGTGTATCACTGATAACTGTATCACTGATAGCCTCTGAACACTAATAATGGAAGCAGTGATCGCATGTTTTCTGGCAGACACATTCCTATAGCAATGAAAGAAACAGTATGCCTAAAAGGCCGCCTCTTAATCCCAAGTTGATTCGTTATCCTGACCGTCTTCTTCTAACAATAAATACCCAGCCTCACGTCGTTTTGAAGCTATTCCTACGTAAATCGCAGATACAAAATTTGCATTAGTTCCTTAGTTCGCACTTCAAATACCTTTATATTCGCATACAAACTAGGCTGATAAGATCAAAGATCAAAAACCACTGTGACTTCTGTTCAGAGAAAAATAACCCTCAAATAAGCCTGAAAGGTGCTTGCGGGTTTTAAAACCCTCATTTTCACCCTCTGTTAAAGAGATCGGACTATAAACTACATTCAGTTCATAAAAGTAAGGTTTTATTCCACTGCAGCAGTGAACAGTGAATAAAACCCTCAAAAATGGGGGTTATTGGAACTGTTGCATGAGTTGCGCACACCCAATGTACTAGTCTAAATCTCACTAATTGTAAGACATATTCTTGTTTACATACATACGCACTAGCTTTCCTTGGTATGGTATTCTTCGACTAGTTGCGCATTATTTAGCCCAAAATGGACCACCCGAAGCACGCAACGCATGGTCACGCGTCGCGTCAACTCATTCCCAGTTATTCTTTTCTGTGAACACTTTCCACCCACCGTTCGTGCCATTGGCGGTTCCATTGCCATTCGCTCCATTGCATCGGTTACAGGTCTTCCGGCACTGCTGATTCATCACTTCGTTGTAGACGGGATTCGAGCAGAGGAAGGATTTCGCCGGACAATCCGAGGATCCGGTTAACGGATTCAGCAGATCCACGCAACCGGTCGTGTTCGTGCCGGTCGTACTGTTACCACCGACCACCGGAGCCGGCGGATTTACGACGGCTGGAAAATTTAAATAAAGATTGCCCCCCCCCTCTCCGCAGGCCTACAGGAATCGACAGCTGGAAAGGAGTGGAACAAGTACTATAGTAAACAAGCAAAGTACAGTACACCCGACTCCTTATAGCCTGCGGGGCGGTAACCGAGGGAGCCGTGCCGGTGCCGGAGTACTATTCGTGAAAGTAGTAAAGTATTATACAAGTATAAGTACTGGCACAAAATGATAAAGTAAGATTAAGAGTAATGAATCTTGAGATTACCAGGCATGCTTAGAATACTGTAGGTTCTGTATCCCCATCATGGCGCTAGTACTAGATGTCAAGGTTCTTACTGCTTTTGTGACACGGTTTTTAGAATTGAAAGAAACGAAAGTGGCTGTAAGGATACTTCGCTCGAACAGTTGTTCATTGAAGGCGCTGCGCAATCCGCCTGGATAAGAACCCTAGGACAATGTTCGCAAATTGGATTATTCCTTTTTCGAGGGTTCTTATCCATAAGGTTCATATTCTTGGCGGTGCCTCATTGAGAACAATAGGTATCGGAGAAAAAAAAACGAACGTGGCACAACGGGTGGCACAACCGGTCCGACGGGCGCCAGCGTCGTGGAGGTGGTGGCGACCACCGGTGGCGGAGCGGGCGGCGCGGCCGTACAGCAACCAGGCGGGTCTGAAACCGGTTCGGGGAAATGGTCCGGATCGGGCTATCATCATACATGGACAAGGCACGTTCCTGGGAACGTAGGGTCACCCCGCATTTGTTTAATTGTCTGTGTAAAGCACGACCGCAAGATATGAGTATCACCCCACATTTAACATATTTATGTGCGGGAGGGGGGTCACCCCGCAAAACAGGAACGTACCGTGTCCATGTATGGCTATCATCCCAAACGTTTTATATAATAGCTAGACAGGCCCAGCCGTCATGTGACGTAATTGGCTGGGCCCAATTACTTATGTTGGGCTTCGGCTGCACTGGATCTGTTAGCTTTGCCATGTGTATACTATTGGAATATCTGACTCCGTTCTGTACAAATATCCGACTGTCATTATATATTCTACTTTATGAACGTATTCAAGCTTTTCACAATTCAGAATAGGTTCACAATATTGTGAAATGACATAGCTTCGTGCAAAACTTGAATACATTGGCAAATATGGGTAATTGGAAAGAAACCTAACAATAAGATACCACTGTGAATTGACAGTCGGATATTTGTACAGAACGGAGTCAGGTAAGCCAATAGTACAATGCTATTAGATAAAAGAAGTTATCGAGCCACTTGCTATCAATTATTGTTGTCTTCGGCACAAAAATTGTTAACAATATGTTTACGAATTTGCAATCATTGAAACCACAGTAGTTGGACACAGAAAACTTATGCTTAATGTACGGGCTTTTCACAAACACTTATTCGTCATTTTGTACATTACTATTATTGGTTTTATTATCATTGTTGTTAGTATAATTATTGTATTATTTAGAAATTACTAATATTATCATTATTATTTTTAGTTTAATTATTGTATTATAGAAATTATTATTATTATCATTATCATTATTGTATTATTTAGAACCGACGCTTTGAAAACGATCCATACCTCCAGGTCCGATGAACAGGTTTGCGTTGCATGTCGCTCCGGCAGCGCATACCGCCTCACCTTGCGCTCCGACGTTATTGCACTCGGCATTACCAGCTGAAGAGCATGAACACCAATGCACCATGAACACCATCAACTTCATCGTAAACACCAATGCACCATGAACACCATCAACTTCATCGTAAACACCAATGCACCATGAAGAGACGATTATTTATGTTCTTCGCGTTGCAACATTGGTTTTGCTTGAAAGTACTCTGCAGATGTCATATAAATGTTTAAAGCTTACAGTCTTCAAAATTGGGATAGAATATATACAACATGCAATATACCTTGACAAACCGCCATCGCCACATAGATAGAACTGGCCGCGAAGAGTACGGTAACGAGAAGCCTGTTCATCCTTGGGAATTGTTGGATACCAGAACCAGGCGGAACTGTCGTCTGCTGGCATTCTTCTCCACTTGGCTTATATATGCCCGACAGCTGCTGGAACTGGCATTATTTGCTGTGAATGCGCTTCTTTTGGCTTCGCACGCCTGGACAATGGGAAGTGTGTTTATCGCGGCCAGGTGTCCCTGCTTCAAAATTTTCAGCGAAAGACAAAAAGAGGAATGACGAATGCACCACATTCAGTGTTCACGAATTGGCGTCAAAATTTGGAGGGCTTTTTTATTAGGAAAGTTTAGCTTACCGTTTGAAGGTAATTCACCTGCGGGTACTCGGGTAGTCCTGACAATGGAACTACATTTGGTCAAGCTTCCAATCTTGCTAACAATAAGATAAGATTTGAACATTCTTATAAAATTGAAGCACAGCGGCAGCGTGACTTTTGTGCAGAACGGAGTCAGATATGCCAATAACAATAAGAGTTGCCATATAGCATGTTTGCTTGTGTGTTCAATCTTTGTAAAGGATCGAACATGCAAACAAATCTATATTGTTCTGTGAATTTGTTCCAATTCATGTTTTCCATGCCTCTGGGAGGAGCACAACACGATAGTATTATTAATTGTTACTGTTTTCGGGTAGCGAAATTAAAGGGGGACTTTACTTTTCTCAACCGGATTCTAAAAAATTCTGTGCTATCATTATCGATAACTTGACCTGAGTGCAGTTGTCACGTTTGCAGATTCGTAAGTGCCATTGATACGAAATTGGTGTCTTATGATGCTTAGAAGGCTAGAAAAGCTGTAATAAGGAACTATTGATTTATGAGTCCGAATTTCTTCCAACCCCTCCTTCATTTGATATGACGTAAGTTTGCGAAAACAACGAACAACGAAGAATAACGCCAATTGTAACGTACTGTATATTGTCATCATGTTCATTGAAATGTTGTGCAGAGACAGAGAGCACAGGCCAGCAGCAAGCACCGAGTTCCATGCACAATTTCAGACACTACATTGTAGTGCATGTTCGCGGGAAGTAAGTGATCGCTATGATTGGCCATTGAACTTTGTAGCTTTTTCCGATAAGGCAAATTACAATTTCCCATAAGGTACATTACAACTTACAATTAGAAATCGTTGTTATGAAGTTTATTACCTTGAACATACGACACTAGCAAACATAAAAAATGCGACACTGTCTTTTCATGAGTACTGAGACAAAACAGAGTTAAAGAATTGTTAAAGGAACTTTTTGACCCTTTTTAACACTTCACGAGAAGTGCCCATGCTCTTTCCTCAAAAAGAACCCGAAACGTTTTGTACGAGGCAAAAGCTACCGTTTCCTTATATAACTGCCACGCCTTTTATGCACACATTTCTACTACAAATAAACAGTTTCACAGCTTCTTCAATAATAGTTGAGTGTTTAAAATACTAACTTCCGTCTCTTTATAAATACCAAACGAGTCTTTAAAACACTCTAAATCTGTGGCATATTTTTTTTCTGTGAGTAGAAACACATCAGTGCACATACACGTACGTACACACACGCAACGAGTTCATGCAACTATGTCTCTGGATAAAGTCAACAAACGTCGCAGTACAGTTTCGGTTACACTATATAAGTAGCGTATTTATAACTTCCGTCATTCTGCCAACTAGCAGCTCCACTTTATAAGCTCAAATAACCCAACCAAAGTGTCATCCCTCCGGAGATGGCAATTGGTAGTGATAGTATCACGAACAGTAATCGGTCTGTGTGGGCACCTTCGGACTTAATAGCCCCCGCAAGGTCCTGGCCTTCTCAGGACAACCCACAAGGCGAAATGCCTTGATGACTTTACATTTTGCCTTTGCCTATATACATACATATCATGCTCGCAATGTTACTCCATTATTCAGCATGGATATCGCCTATGTCGTTGCGGTAATTTGCGCCACTGTCGCAGTTGGCTACCCTGAAACTTTCTCAAAGTGTCCAGTAGGAAGCAATCCTTGTTCAACACCTGGAGTGGCTGGCAATGAATGCGGTGGATCGACTCCGTACTGTCTTCGCAATCCAGTTGCCGTGGCTCC
>JACMIJ010000912.1:0-14760 GCA_014805365.1 Koerneria luziae
GGAAGAAGCGAATGCCCCCATTAACGCAATCCACCTTTTCACCGCCTCGCTCCAAAATGTCTGGGCATCCCCGCTGTGTTTGACCATCGCGAGGCGGCTCATCCATGAGACCACCGTATCGTTCCCACATGCACGCATTTGCAAGCGCCTTATATGTGGAGTGGACTGAATATACGGCTTCCCCCTCTGCCGCCGCAAAAATAACATCATTTTTGAAGCGAAATGAGAAATGTCGGTTCCATAAAACAAGGTTCAATTTTTTTGGTGTTGAGTTGCATGTTTTGTGAACTAACAATAAGACAAATGGATGTCATGTGAAGTTTGCCGAGGGAAGGTCCAAGGATGGGGTGTATTATCGAGGCGAGGTAATAAAGTAAAGTTCTCCCGATTCAAGGCTTATTCGCCTGCGGGGGGTTCCGAAGAGGCCGGGAGACGTGAGGCATATTGAGTCCGGAGTTGCTCAACCTTTTCGCCAGACTTATTTACTTTCGTTAATATCACTTCCAATTGCCGACCCCGGAGGGATAGAGCCTTGGTTGGGTTGGGAGGGTAGAAAGGGAAAGAGCACTATATTCATTTCTCATGAGGCTGACAATCAGGCTCCTCCTCCCTGCCTATGGTAGCAGTTTGAACAAACGCAGTCATTTTGTTTTCACCGACGGTCTGCAAGTGGATTATCTTTCCTGGCCCTGCACCTCCCATTTGTAAAAAGCGTTAGGGTCTGAAAAGTTTACACAGTTTTTTGAAATGTCATCATACATGACAATGATGTGTGCCCCAGTGTGTCAGAGAGGAGATGGTCATTGCTGGATTGCCCGAGGGCAATCACTATGCCATGAGAGTGAGGGGGGGAGGGAAATACCGTATTCACCCCGTTTGGAGGGCAATCACTGTGCACTTATTGAGGAAGGACACACCGACCCCTTTTTGAAACACACACTACCATAATATAATGATGTCGTCCTTTCATGAATGTTCTGAAGCATGACTTAAACATCTACTGCTTTTACTGATCTAGTCTAGTCTTGTGCGTTAGGTTGTATGCGAATTTGGGGTGAACTAAGCTAAGTTTATCAAATCTACAAGCATAATGTGGCTGTGATCTAAAAGCATGTGTACAGAAACCACTTGTTGTTTGATAGCATTCAGTATTCGTATCCATAATAGACATTATGAATGTGTAGTGAGATGACACATTGGTATTCTTGCTTTCTACCTTCATTATTTGTGTCTGCAAGGCATTTGGTCAGAAGGCAAATGCGTTCACAGGACAGCAAGGGGTGTTGCAGAAGAACGGGTGTGTATATGTGGGGGGGGCAACAATAAAAAAAAACCTATTGAAAGATGGTAGGTAACTTTCATGTTATGCTGAGTGCTCCATGTTTATTTAATTTCACTAACAAACCCATGTGATTGTGATGACAGTGCATATTAGTGTTAGATTCGTGTTTGGGAATCGAGGGACTTGGAACAAAAGGGGGGAAGGGGGTGTGTTTCAAGGAGACGGGAGTATGCAAGAAGCGAGGTTGTTCTGAATGACGCGAGGAGAAAACATAATCAATTGCAGTCATTTGAAGTTGACTGAAGATAGGTCAAAGAATCGATCGGGTAGCTCATACATGAATGGTACTGCAAGATAATCTTTGCTGGAAAATCCCACATATCCTTGAACTGTTTCTTTTAAGGAGGAGAGCGACGAGAGCACCCAGCCATCCCACCACATGGTAAGTCGTTTCACCATTAAGAGCATTTTCTCATAATTTTCTCACGTTTTCCACACCTGCTACTTGAAAAAAAGAAATCCAAAGGAGGGAGGACTCTTTTGATATAAGGAGGCGGCGTTTCCCAGCCATCCGATCCTCATCAATTCTTGTATTCAGTTGAGGGCTTAAAAAGCACCGGCAGTTTCCGTTGTTTGTTTTCGTTTTGAGCAATGTGTTCCACGAAACACATCACCTCAGCGATTGTTTCGAAGCGTTCAAACACAAATACTTTCAGCTAGCCGTCTACCACCGTCGTCGACGGGCATTTATGCGTGGCAAGCCAAGGAATGCGAGAGAGCCGCTCTGGGTACGTTGCCACTTAAATACGTTTCCACTCAAATTGAATTAGGTTACTCTTGATAGCAACTAAGAATAGCGGGGTTAGATCATAATAACAAAAATGTACTTATCAGTTTCTCTTGCACACGAAACGGGTGGAAGCGTGGTTCTGTTTGACACACAACAACATTCCGCAGCTTAAGTATTCTGTTAGGGTTTTTCTTGCACTTTTTTACATATCTATGCATGAGGCCGACATACAAACTCAAGTATCTTCTCTAGGACAATAGCTGATCGATCGAAATACCGATATTTTGTGCGTTTACATTTGATGGCGGTAGGGCAAAACTGAATTTACACGTGTGAAATTACAGCTCTGGCAGAGCGTTGTCGACCGGTTCGCCCGCAGGCGAGACACCGGTCGAGACGTCTCTGCGGACAGAGAAGAGGATAGAGAAGAGGAGACCGGAGACGCCGAATACGACGGAGACACGGAAGACGACGAAGAGATGGAGGAGAAGGAGAAGGAACAGGAAGAGGCGAAGGAGAAGGAGAACGAAGAGAAGAAGGAAGGAGAAGACGAGAACGAAGACGACGGAAGCTCAATCGAGTTGTAAGATGTAAGCTTTGCTTCCATAGTGCCACTGCACCACAATTGCTGCTCCGTTGTTCTTTGTTGCTCATACCAAATTGCCTCACTCGAAAGGGCCGGGATTGCACGGCAATCCTCATATGAGTGATTAGTGTTTCAGGAATCGCCTGGGGGAAGTGCCGGACACAGCGTACCCTGTCACTGTCGTTCCTTTCCATGAGCTGGTCCTGTAGAATTTCCTATTTGTTTTTTTCCGTTTAATAGGTATTTATAAGTCATTTAATAAGTCATTAGCGTGCTCCTTTTGTTCTTTGTTATTTAGCCTTGTGCATTTGTTGGTGAAAGTGGTAGACAAACCGCGGATACGCCCTTGTAAGTTATGTGCTTTTCCCGTCTTTGTGCCTTAATTATCTTTGTGGCTCGCAACCACTACGTTTTTTTTTCTATGATAGTGTTGTCACTGTCTCTGTCTTTCGTGCATTTCCTTTCCCTCTCTGTATCTGTATCTTGCCGGACACAGCGCACAGTGTCACATGTCGGTGACATCTCCCTGTTTTATTCACTATTCCATCACTAGGACAAGCTGGTGTTGTTCTAATTTCAGTTGTTAGACATTTTTTCTTCTTGTTACATGTTATTTTATTATTGTTTTTGCCCTCTTGCTGTTATATATTCGGGTTTTGGAACGAGGATTCTTTGTCGGCAATCGGCAAACGCTCTTGTGTGTATGTAGCCTTCTTCTTGTTTAGGTGCCTCTGCGTTGTACATGTGTTAATAAGTGTTGCCTGCATCGCGTGTTTAAGCCTTTTTCTCCTTTTTAGTGTTTTTTTCGGGTGAACCCCATTTGCGCCATTCCGATTAGCGCCAACTGTCTATAAAGCTATTGTTACCAGAGCACATCAGGAATTTGAGACTTTAAAGATCCATAATTGAGCTAATAGATCGGTTTGCGCACATGCTAAATGGTGCAATTGGGGTTTTCCCCCCGTTTTTTTCTCTTCATTTTTTTCTTCTTGCTTTACTCATGTATATACGCGTAAGGCGTCTGCGTCCGCTTCCCTACTGTACTTCCCTCCCTTCCCTACCGTCCGCTTTCCTACTGGCCTCGTTTTTAGATGTATAGAGTATTGTTTCTTTGCTAAGTAGACAATTCGCTTTTCTTGACAAGCATACAATGTGCTTGTCCCCATCGTGTTATGTTAAACTTTTTGCTTCTTTTTTTCCTACTACTCTTACTACTGCCTTTATTATTACTGCTTTTTATTAAAATGATGTTTTTCAGTAAATATATTTGTATTTTTTAGTACTTCAAAGACAATTTTTCACTACTAATGCATGAATGAATAAGGAAGTGAGCAGACTTTCGTCACCAACTCAGTTTTCGGATAACAAAAGACGAATGGAAAACAAAAGGTGATTGTAGCGACAACTGTTCTTGTGAAACTAGCCACTCACAAGATGCACACACATACACACACATGCACAGCTCTTGCGTCGAGTTGTGCTGTCTGACCGCCCCTCTTCCCATCGGCTATCCCTCCGGCTATTCACCGCGACTCCGGTGAGAGTGCAATGCACAGCATCCAACCAAGGCCTGGAGAGTGCAGATTATAAATGCTCTTTCAAAAAGCAGCAAGTGTGGCGATTTATGCGACGTAAAGTGCTACTTCAAATGGATTTCCTTTGTCCCGTTCTTAAATACGTTTCCATTCAAATTCAATTAGGTTACTCTTGATAGCCACTAAGAATAGCGGGGTTAGATCATAATAACAAAAATGTTCTTACCAGTTTCCCTTGCACACGTAACGGGTGGAAACTTGGCTCCGCCTGACCCCAATTGCCCTCGGGCAATGAACACCTTCTCACGCTCCAAGCACACCTCCGTGTCAAGTTCCAAGCTGTTGTATGGAGAAGTATTAAGTATAGACCTCGACAATGTTGTGACCAACAAACAAGGATGGAAACAAGTGCCGACAGTTTCTTTGCTACCAATACTGAATCTGCGGGTGGGGAGATCTCAAAGGAGTTTCTCTTAGACTATGTTGATTCGATGACTGTGCACTGCTCATCTGTTGGACACAACAAGAAGGAAAAGAGGCACTTCCCTAACAATAAGATGTAATCTGGAGTCGTTTGTTTGTTAGTAGCGATACACCAAAGGGTCTTATACGTTTACATCTCATGCGACAACACCCTTTTTTAATTACAGAAAGTATCCGTCCGCAACATTCGAAGCACGGTTCAGGTGTAATAAGAACGAAAAGAAACACTGCACTAATTGTAAGATCAAACTTGAAGACATTTATTAGTTATTATATAGAAAAGTTTTCATTGCCCGAGGGCAATTGGGGTGCCTTAATTAAGAAAGTTGATACCGCGCCCATCCCATTTTCGGTTATTTTAGCAGACCTGTTTCTTGAAGGCAATTTTTCAACTTTTTGGCGTTTTTTTCACCAAGAAAGAATGTGAAGTTAGCACAGCATAGCTTGTATGCTTGTTTTGTGTTTGTATGTGCCTGTAAAGCCGTGTTTCTTTCCCTGTCTATTGCGCATCCAAAGTGTACCCAGCATGTCGGCAGCTACTTTTCCAATACCATCCATCACTTCTCCCTTTCATCACTAATGTCACTCTGTGATCCAGCCGCCATTCACTCCATTCGAACACGTTTCGCATTCGTAGATGGTGCACCAATATTTCTTCTGCGTACAGCAGAAATGACGAAACCCAAAGGAATCGAATGTGAGTGTTTGCCTTGTAAACATTGTAATTATGTAAATGGAAATTATCAATTGGGTCTTCTGACATGAAGGAAGAATTGCTCTGAATAGATAGCAAATTGTACGGTTTTCAAAGTTCGGGACGGCTCTGCGTACGTCCTCAAGTGTGCTTTTGAACTTTCGCATCTCTTTGTGTCATATAATGGGTTTGATGAACATATATAAGTGTTCAAAGGACATGTGGAGACACAAAAAACCAAGGATTCTCACTTTCAGAGTTGATATTGATCAACGGAGCTGCAGACAGTCGGTTGAATCGACACAAAGGAACATACAACGCGTGATGTCGTCAATTCTTGCAACGGAGAGTTCCAAAGAGAGAGCTGCGACTGCGAGAGCACAGTTCGAGTACTCCGTACCAGTCGGTTTCACAAGTCCGACAATAAGCAGCGAAGGATTAGGATCGATGACAGTGAGGAAAAGCAAACGCAGAAAAGTTTCACTTTTTCCCGTCTTTTGTCTTTATTTTCTCACAACTTCTTTTTGATAATAACATAAGCGTCAACTTGAATGTTATTATGTTCTTACGATACGCTCTTGTAAAGATAAATGCGCCAGCGGATGCCGGTTGACGCATCACATATGACTCCACCCCCCCCCTCCCCTCCCCCCTTCACATACAGGCTGAGCACATAAGGTGGAAAAACGGCCCAATATTGTCTTGTTTTCTTTCTTGCTCGATAAAGATAATCCATGGTACACTTCGTGTGACAATAAACGATGATGATAAGAAAATGAGTGCTTATCCATCCTCATTCAGACCGAGTTGATCAAAACCATGACCATACGAAGAGTTACAGAGAAGTGAGCATTGCTGTGTGCTCTGCGCCGAAGACGAGCAATATTTCAACGACCACCAGAAAAACGTTGAGTGCTCACCGGCCGTTGAACGAAGTTGGAGATGCGATTTCAGTGTTGACGAATCGCTTAAGGTGATGCCAGGACACTTCCCTTTTTCTTAGTCTCTAACGCATAGGTGAGAGGTTTTACGGCTCCTTGCCCTCTAGTGCGAATAGAGCCACCGGAGAGAGAGAGAGAGAGAGAGCGCGCGCGAGCTTAACCCTTTCTTTTCACCTTCCCCCATCGTTTACTGCACCCAAAGACCGCAAAGTCAACTAACACTTCTTCTAAAAGCTCTCTATTCAAGGTTTATTATTGCAATGACAACATTGTTTCAAAACAATTTGCGTTGCCAAAAAACTCTCTCGGCCTCCTTAGGCGCCTCCAGTCTTCGAGTCAACGCCGAAGGGAGCCTGGCGATGAAAACGAACGTCTGTGCACTTGGATAAGGAATGAAAGAAAAAGGACCATCGTGATTAGCAATAGAAGAAGAACGAAAATATAACAGGGGTTTTTTTTGAAGAAGCTGGCAACAAAAGCAATATTATCGTGTCCTTACACGCCGTCTTCTTTTCAAGCAGCCGCAGCAGCTGTCAGCAGATCAAAAAGGAAGCGTAAGTCCTATGATTTTCGGTGAGTTTGGTATTGTTGTGTTCCGCTTGATGAGAAAAAAAATTGGAATACTGAGTTGGGTTCGTAGAATGCTTATAAGCATATTAAAATTCGCGATTCATACAACGCACGCTCTCAGTTGCTACGCGCCTGCGACAATTCGTTTTACTTCAATAATATGTGCCTGATGAAGTTTGTAACTTTCTTTTCATCCAAGTGTTTTCATCATGTCGGAATGATCCATTATCATCCACCACATCTCTCTTCCATCACAAATATCACTCTGTTATCTAGCCGTCGTTCAATCCATTCAAACACATTACGCATTCGTAGACAGTGCGCCAACATTTCTTCTGCATACAACAGAATAGACCAAACCCAAGGGAATCGAATGTAAGTGTTTGCTTTGTAAATTTATATATCTAACAAATCCCCACCGATTCGCATGACAACGGAAAGCACTGCACCAGGAATTTACGATATCCTTCGAAGACAACAAAGAACACTCGGCGGTGCACTGGATAAACTATTGTCCGGATGGCACTAAGTTCATATGTAGGCAGAATTTTTTTGAACTGAGGATTCTGTCGTGAAAGTCAAAGTTCTCTGAACACATCGTACGGTACTCAAAGTTTCGGACGGCGCTAAGTTCAAACTCGTCTGATCAAGGGACATTTGCGGATAAAAACCCACACTTTACTTTCAGAGTTGAAGTTTACCAATGGTCGTGAAATGCCGACAAGCGGCTGTTTCGACACGGAAGAACATTGCTTCTTTTTTTTCTACCAAACAAAACGACGACGCGATTCGAGCCTAGAGAAAGTGCAAGAGAGACCTGCAACGGGAGCAAGTGGAAGCACAGTTCGAGTATTCTGTGCCATTCTGCATCACAAAAGGACAAACAGAGGTGACAGAGAGGACAAGCAAACTCTTTTCTCTTTATTTACTCACAACTTGTTTTTGATAATAACATAAGCGCCTACTTGAATGTTATAATGTTCTTACTATACACTCCTGTAAAGATAAATGTGCCAGCGGATGCCGGCTGACGCATCTCATATGCGGTATATCTCATAACTTGTTAGATCACACCAGTGACTACAAGGTAGACCATCCGGTCATCTAGAAACTGGGACACCTCAGTTGCTAGTACACCATTTGCAAAAATGCGTCTGTTTTTTTGCTAACAGTTCATACTCTGGCCGATCTTTTTGCTCTTCTCCCGTGGGGTGGGCGTGACCAGCGTCCACCCGACGGGAGGAGGAGCTTTTTTCATGGTCTTTTATTATTCGTCGCGTATCATCAGGTGCGCTGTTTTATTTTTGTTGAATAAACTTGTTTGTCACATCCGTGATACAAGGTAGACCGACCACAAGGTCATCAGCAAAATGGGAACAACCCAGTTTCTTGTACATTTCAGAACCAATGAATCTCGGAAACTTTGTGCCAGCGGACACGCCTTCCGAATGGGAGGACAACATCGAAATGCTGGAGAAGGCAGCCGAAGCGATCGACAGCACTGACGTCAACTCCACCGTGAGATACGCTTCATATACTGGTCTGCATTCTCGCAATTAATCACGGAATGTATCCCTGGTTGGCATATCGTACCCACAGTGTGATCAATCACGGTTAATTCAACATCCTGTGAACTGTGCCTATGGGAATTTGGACCTCCTAGGGTGTTTGCAGTACAATATTTTCGACATCCTGTACGTTAGTCACAAGTCTGGAATATGTCTGCTAACTGGCAAACGTATTAAAGACTCCTCTCTTAGGACGAGGAAACTCCAGATATTCGTCTACTGCACGAACCGAAGACGAAGTAACACACGTTGGATCACTTTTGGAGAGGGAGAACATACGAGGAGTTCGAGAGAGCTACAGAATTTCGAAAAATAGAAGTAAAATAATATGTCGAAAGAATATAAAGAATTTCCATCGGAGAAGGACGACTCGGCTTCTACAACTTGCCTCAAAAGATAAAAGAGTTTCACAGCAGATGAACAGCAAGAAAAGTTGTTCAGTGTTTTCGTTTTTTTTTCTTTCTTTTCGTCGATATTGGTCAAGCAAAAAGTTAGTTTAAATAATGTGATCATCCGCCGTTATGACTGAATTTGCTTTGTTGTACTAACAAAAATAAGTGGAGTTTAGTTAGTCCCATGGTTTACCGCGCCCAAAGGCCGCATAGCCAACGAACACTTGTTCTACCAGCTTGGCATTCAAGGTTTACTACATTGACAACATTGTTTCAAAACAATTTGCGTTGCCAAAAAATCTGCTCGGCCTCCTTAGGCGCCTCCAGTCTTCGAGTCATCGCCGAAGAGAGCCTGGCGTTGGAAACGGACCCCCGTGCACTTCCCGTTGACGCACTGGCTGCGGAATTGGCAGTCAGTCGATTTCTGAAAATCAAATATGAGAGTGTTTAAAACACTCATTCTTTCAGCTTCATACAAATATTAGACTGCCACCATGTTTTACTCGGAGAATGCCTCAAATAAGCCCGAATTATGCGCGAGTGCTTAAAACAGTCACTCTTTTAGCGTTAATGATTTCGTGATCCCATTGAAACAATGAGTGTTAGAAACGATCAAGCACAAAAGGGTGTTGAAAAACTCAAAATTTGAGGCTTATTTTTCTCTGAGTACTGTAGCTTGCACGTGCATATATTCAATTTTCTGCACTGTTCAATAATGTTCACAGCCTATTGTAGGTACATGAGCTTGGCAAACATCACGGAACATTGCAAACGATTGTATTATAACTAACCTGTGTGTAATAAAGTATGTATTAGGAATGTATTAATATATTATATGTGAACACTTGCGCAATGCACCACATATATTGTACTGCTATTCACAGTGAGCTTAGTATATAGTACATAGTAAATAAGATAAGCAGTAACGTACCGTGCAGCACTCGAATGCAGCAAACATTGCAAACACCAACAACAAGACGAGCAAAAAACGAGCAGGCGACATTTGTTCCGAAACTCGAAACTGCATCCCTAAACGCAAACCATCGCTTCTTATACTGCGCATGACACCGTATTGAATGTAAACACAAAACATACATTCTCTAATCTTCATAGAAAATGAGAGAATAGAATACGTTGGAGGAAATGATCATTCGAATGTTTTGTCTGGTTTTTGCCCGAATTGAATTCTTGCCCTAAATGTCATCGAATGTCTTCCTCGTTGATTCTGACTTCATCACCTTGTTTCAATCGTCATTTTCTGAAAACATTCGATGTTGTTTTCTTTGCAGAGATGTATATGTGTTCCACTCTGCCGTTGTCCCAACTCCCCGACAGCAAATGGGCGCACGTGATTATGCATCGGGACGGCGTGAACAGTCTGAGCCACGAGACCCACAACAACAGCGTGGACGGCTACCACCGTATAGGGCTCACGAATTTGTCCGATAAGCTAGCAGGAACACAATTGCTGTGATTACACAGTTATTCGTTGTTAAGCGTACACCATGGTACTCAAATATTCCTGTTAGTTATGGCCGAAGACATGTATTCGAATTACGCTATCGGAACAGTTTATTTTGCATTTTCGTGAGCCTAATACACGGATTGGCCGTGTTGCTGCCATACAATATAGCCACTGTGACCAATCACGATTATTTCCACATCCTGTGATCACAGCATTTCACAGGCATGCATGCTGGCCACTATTGTATTACTGTAGCTGCGTAAACCAAAACAGTTGCATTTCGTGAATATTACTTTATAAATTTTTAGTTTGAATTGCCTCACCCAGAAAAATATGACAAAAAATATGAAAGACAAATAAAAAAAATAAAATGCAGTGTTAAGGAAGTTATTCAAGTTATATTTTCCTTGGAATGGATAATATTTCAAACTTATACCGGCGGTCGTAACATGCTGTGTGTGAAATGTGCCTAAGGAAGCTCGAACCTGATGGAGTGCTTCCAGTTCAAAATTTTCGACATTTTTTACGTTAGTCACAAGTCAGGAATAGATCTGGTTGCCACATGGCCAGATTACTTGCTGCTCCATCGAATGCGAGTGTACTCAGTTTGCATGGACTGCGACAGCCGTCGCATCATTGTATCGTCGTTCCCCGTGTATTCGAGGAAGCGACGAGGAACAACGCGCGTTCTTCAGGAATACATTTGCAAATTTGTGTCATTGGAAAGAAATCTAACAATAAGATTTTATCATACAACGACAGTCAGATATTTTTTTTTGCATAGAACGAAGTCAGATCTGTTAATAGTATTGCACCAAGTGGTACTTTGTGCTCTATATCGACGAGTTGACGACCGAAATCGGTATCTCAGGCCCCAAATCGGTTCACGCGGGAAGCATCGAAAAAGCACAGCCTAATATGAATGAACCATTTCCAGAGCCTTAAGAAAGGTAACCGAAAGACCGTGTCACCTGCCAAAGAGGTGATGAATACGAGGATTTCTTGCATCCGGGTGGAGGTACTGACTTGCTTCGGCCGGTTTCCCGCCCTCTTTCGACCGGTTTCAGTCCCCTCACACCAAAATATCACTGTTTCTTACTGGATTGGTAACTAAACTTGTATATCGATGCGATATTGTTGCTGATTGACAAATTTTTTTAGATTGACGATACCAGAGTCGATGACTTGCGGACGACCACCCACTCAAGCCAATCGTTTCCTTGCTGTCAAAGAACAGTGCTCTCTTGAAGAGCAGTTTTGTTATTTTTCAGGAAATCCAATATCGTAAGCATGAGGTGTGATACGTACGTGACACGTGACATGAGATAATATATATGTGACATAGGAGTTTAAGATGACAATATCTCCACAGATTTGGTTTTGTGTAGCCAAACAAATGTCGACCTTCTTAGGCGCCTCCAGTCTTGGCGTTTGAGACTGTCCACTTTGGCAGAGGATAGCGTTCACCTTGGCATGTGCCATCGATGCACCAGCTCTCAGGGCAGTCTTCATGAAACTGAAAAGCAAATATAGTTAGGAGAAGTTATTGCCTAGTAGTATCGTGTAGCATCAACAGACATATTTTGGACGTGTGATTAACGTACAGAATGTCGAACATTTTGTACTGGAAACACTTCAGGAGGTCCAAATGTCCATTGAAACATTTCACAGGATGTTGAAATAACTATGATTGTTCAAAGCGTGGATATTGTATGAGCGTCAAGTGTAGTGCCCACTAGTTAGTCACGTTTCACTCGCCGGTGCAAGTGGCATTGCCGTCTGGGCGCTGTGGAGTCTAATGTCTTCAAAAGGAAAAATCGAAACCTATCTTCTATGTATGTGTCACTGCACGGAGGACAGCAGCTCTGTCTGATTGAGAGCTTAAAATAATAAGCAACAAATATGGCAAACAGTAACTTACATAGCAGTGCTTTTGCGCTGCGATCATTGAAAGCATCAACACCAAGACGAGCAAAAAACGAGCACCCAACATTTATTCTAACACTCGACACAACGTCTATACACGCAAGCCTTCGCCTCTTATGCTGCGCATAACATAGTATTGAATGTTAACACAGAGCATAAATTCTTTCATCGTCATAGAAAAATGATGCTGGAGGAATTGGTCATTTGAATGTTTTGCCCAGTTTGTTGCCAGAATTGCATTCTTCTTTTGAACGTCATCGAATGTTGCCTTCTCCATCATCCAGTTTCGAACGTCATCATAATGGTTTTCTGAAAACACTCGATCTTCATAGAACTTTTTAAATATTTCTCTGTATACAAGAAACGCTGCAAGGATTGGAGTAACCCTTTGACAGTTGTAAACTTCCTGCAACTAAAACGCTTGTCAAAGCTTAAATCGTAAACGTCAGAAGATTGAAGGAGCGAAATAGGAGGCTGCAGTATTCGTAATGAGAGCTTCAAGAAGAAAAAGAGCATGCTAAAAGAGTATGCATAATGATAAGATACGATGGGAGAGATTGGTTAGTTAAATGATTATCCATGATTTTTAGAAAACAATGCCAATGAATTCGATTAAGACAACAATGCAAACAGTATGACCACTATCAATAGGTTCTTCTTCCCCTATAAGAATTTTTGTGTAGTACCTTGACGTTTCGTAGGATACACATATATGGGTACAGACTAACGAATATTTGGTGCTTTTCTTCATTGTTAACTACCAAAACTCACTACATCATGATTTACTGTGATCAAGATAATATCCAACAAACGAGCGTTTTTTGGGACAGTGATGATTCATTCATTTCTCCATAGTTCTGCAATGAAGGCGGCACATATAAGGAAAACATGGCTATTGCACAAGTATGACACTGGGTTCTGAGACTGACACACATGCACCATGAGTGAGAGTGAGGTGACGACATTCGAAAATGACAGGAAGAGGAACTGAATGACTCGCAATGCAATGCAATGTTTACAATGTTTATACGCATTTCATAGATTTTCTCTATGGCGTAATTCCGAGGGGCGTGAAGATATTTCTTCTGAATGTTCTGCTATATGTCTGCAGTAACGAGGTCCAGGAGCTTCCGCCGACCGATCGGGACACGTCGATCCGTGCAATATTCGAAGTCAATTACAGAATGACTGGATTAGTCAAGACATTGACAACCGGATATTTGTACAGAACGGCGTCAAGTATGCCAATTGTTGTTAGTCCTGTAGTTTGTGAAGGCTGTTAAGTTGGTGGAAAAAGAGCAGGAAGCAGTCGAGGTGTAGGCAGGTTCCCAGCCCCCTGCTGGTGTGTTGGGCAATAATGGAAAGGGTTGGCAAACCGAAAGATCCAAAGGCCATCCTCGCTTGCGCACTGATCAATTGCTTTGTTTACCCCTACGATCTTCTGAAGAGCAAGCCGTCTATGAAAGTATTCATGACAGCCAGTAGACAAAGAATCATTTCTTCCAGCACTAACAATAAGTTTCGCGCTTTGCAGAGCCGGAAAGAAACAAATTCAAGCTGAGGTATTCCAGGTATCCTTCACTTCTTGCTGGCTATGCCTATTATCAAGCGATGATATCCTCTGGATGTTTTGGCTCATTATCCACTTTCCACTCCCCACGAAAGTTGCTATATAAGCTCAACAATTCGCTATTCATTTATGTGCTTTCGAAACTTTTACAATTTCTTATCGAAGGAAGTGCGAATTTTTAGTTTTTTGTTTGTTTGTTTTCTTCGATAGTCTTTGATGTCCATCGTTTTCCGTACAATACCTCTCTAGCGCAGCCATTTGATTTGCGCTTTCTTACCCAAATATGTTCAACTAGCCAATGACTACATTAGTGACAACCGTTGCCTTGCCTTTGCACTTCGTTGTTTTCGATATACATCTGTGTGATAGTACATGTGATCTATGCGTACAAGACCTTTTTGAGCTATATGTCTTGTTATACGTAGTGTACATGCGTTAGTATTAGCATAATATAATGTTAGTATGCATAGGTAACAGTAAATATTCGTACAAGTAGGGTATGTATTAGTTTCTCCGACTGTCTCTCGTTTGTTAATATACCTTTTGTATTTCGGGTCATACGTTTGCATTCGCATCTTTGCTGATTCCTATGTGTATCTACTGTTATGGCGCCATGAAGACTAATGTTTGTATTTCAGGAGATGGCGACAATCCAGTGCGAGTATCCTACGGTGCATGCGAAAGGCGACGTCATCGTCCTCCAACCGTCGGATGACCTCCTTCTCGTCCTCTCCGTGTCCGATCGTCTCCTCTTCGTGTACAATCGTCCCTTCAACCGATGGACTCCTCCGATCCCGATGCCGGGAATCTTCAGCCAATGGAGGCCGCTGCGTGCCACTTCCATGCCGGCCGGCGTGTCGAATGATGCGCACACCTTCTGCATCCACAGCTACCATCCCGACCATGATAGGCACGTCGTGTTGTTCTATGGTCTGTCCGCCTCGTACCAACCGATTCT
>JACMIJ010000913.1:0-14756 GCA_014805365.1 Koerneria luziae
CTCTCTCTCTCTCTCTCTCTCTCTCTCTCTCTCTCTCTCTCTCTCTCTCTCTCTCAGAGTCTCACTCTCACAGTCTCACTCTCTCTCGCTCTCGAAAGAGAGATCTCGCTCTCTCTCTCTCTCGCTCTCGCTCTCGAAAGAGAAATCTCGCTCTCTCTCTCTCTCTTTCACCACACGGGATATCTAGGATTTTAAACATGCACATCTCCTATAAGTGTTGAAGGCTTACAACCAGCGGCAAACTAGATCTATTGTCAGAAAACGTTCATACCTGGTCTTACTTTCGAACTGATGCATATTTGTGACTGTCCTTTTTTTCTGATTTATTAGTGCAGCATAACTTATGTTCTTGATATTTTTAAATTGAAGTGGATATAATAATGTACAATCTTCAAACGATATTGGACTCACGAAAATGCAAAATATATTGTTCCGATAGCAACAATGGAATACATGTTCTCTTCCATAGTTAACAACTGTTTTTGAATACGCAAGTGAACGTTTCATTACGAACAATCGACTACGCACAGCAATTTTGCATATATGGCTTATCGGACAATTTCGAGAGTACTATATCTTCAACTTCAATAAGTAACTGTTGCTACTGAAACAACGCAATCAATAATATAATCTGTTCAGTTGATGCTGGCGCCTCCACTCATCGGAATCCCTCTCATCATTGCCAAGAACCTTCTTCATTAGACACTTGTATGTATATTGCTATTTTTATATTAGAACACCCCCTTGTAAGAATATTCTATAACAATGTAAAGTTGTCTAATAGTAACATATCACACCATTTTGAAACTGTATAACTTCCGCCGGTATGTAATTTGCATATTTCTTTGTTCTTGTGAGAGAAGTTTTCTGTATCTTATTGTTAGGATATTGGTTTCTTTTAATATTAATATGCAAAGACCGGTGGAAGTGACATACTGCGATGTTACTTTGTACAAGCACAATATATTCGTTCTCTTACAATACGTCTTCCCAACCTCACAATCAGAAGTCCTCACCCACCCCACAAGCTACTTTTGCAGCCCTTTTCCTGCCTCAACCATTTGAGTAACCCTTTCTCTTTATTTGCATCCTTATATGAAGCCTTCGTTTAGTATAATATTTTCACATTCTTAAGCTCGTTCTGTACAAATACCCAACAATTGCTATTGCACTCAGCTTTGTTAACGTACAGAATGTAGTCGGATGTTTTGAACTAACTGTAACAACAAGATTCAAACGTTAACACTTGCATATCCCTTGCCCCGCCGGTGTCAAAAACTATTACACACAAGCAAAATATCGTTTGAACAAATATGTAGGTATGTGCAATAAGAAACAGAAGCTTCGCACCACGTTCCATGTGATTTTGTCAATTTTTGTTATGTTTACATTGTTGTATGACATGTAGCTACTTACTTACTGTGATAAAAATGGTCACACATTTTTCTGTGCATTGCTAAACACATTTGTATTTTGTTGGTTGAATGAGAAGTTTTGGCACAACACGTCCAGTTTGCCCCGTTTCGGCTTGTCTTATTGTTAGCCATATACTGTGTATTCAAGCCGTGCGATGGGAGACAATTTGCGAGCAACAATACACGTTCCGTATTTGTTGTAACTGGCTAACGATTTTGCGTATTTTTCCTACAAGTGTTCCAATTACAAGGTCAGTCGACTGATTTGGAAAACAAGTCAAAAAAATGACTTCTGTGACCCATCGCCACATTTCACCGATATAGTTGTTTGTCTAACGTGTCAAGACAAACAAAATGACTAACAATTGACTTGTAAGAAAAATGGCGAGCCTATTTTTTATCCGGTACGACAGGTAATCAATCGATTCCGAATTTCGGGTTCTTTTTCTTCGTGCTCGTTGTGGTTCATCACTACTTATTACGAATCCTCGTTCTTCACGAGTCGCGGAGAGGTCTCGGGCAGGAAAGGCACGACCGCGCACGTCACCAACGCCAACGCACCGAGAAACGCCAGCGGAACCCACGCGGCATACGCAGACTGAAAGCGTGAATATTGTGTGCAACAGTTGAACATTTGAGAGAAGTACTGTAGTGGCAGATGACGCTCCACACCATACAGAAGGCGCTCTACACTACACAGAAGACCGGGTTCGTTCCCCGGCACGTCCCTATTCAACCAAGGTGTCATCCCTCCGGGGCTTCCCTCCAATTGCTTGTGATCGTAGTATCACAAAGAGTAATCGGTCCGTGAGAATGACTTCGGACTTACGCTGCCCACAACGTCCTGGCTTTCTCAGGACTGTCGGCTAGGCGAAATGCCTTGAACGTTGTCTTTGCTTTTGTGCAACAGTTGGATATTTGTACAGAACGGAATGTCTTGTACTGCATTACTACTATTAACATATCTGACTTCGTTCTGTACAAATATCGAACTGTCACTGCACGATCAAATCTTATTGTTAGGTTCGCAAACTGCGTTAAACTGTGAAAGCATGGCGTTCATAAAATTGAATGTATACCGATGACAGTCGGATTTTTACAGGACAGAGTCAGATAAGCCAGAATTACCAGTTGCAGCGCATACGGTCCCAGGATGCCACCGACGATACCGAGCGTCGCGCACACGGACACGCATCGACTGCGATGCTCGACGGGAAACACCTGAATCACAGGATTTCTGATTTCTGGTCCAAGTGTACTACCTCATTTGCATTAAAACACAACATATTGCTTCCGCCGCTCTATGGTACCTAATTTGCGTACGGCAATAATGATTTCACTCTCGCTAACAAAGGAAATAGCAATTTTAAGACAGGCAGAAGGTGCACTGTCTCAACATGCTGTGATGAACCGAATTTTCTACTGATTATGAATGACTCTTCTGATTACGGGAGAAACATCACCTTCAAAGGTTACTTTGTAAAAGGTACTTGAAAAGTAAACAAAGGAATACGCAAATTTTAAAGAGACAGTCAATCAACCGCTTCGACCAATAGCATGCACCCGTTAGTGTTCATTGTTAGCAAAATTCTGTTACTACTTTTATTTGGTTACATTTCAAATACCTCTGCTGTGTAGATGTAGAGCGTGAAGAATGCTGCTCCAGCCATGAGTTTCGATGAAAGGAAGCACGGAAGATACCAGGAAGATGCTGGAATTTAAAAAAAAAACACATATAAACTCAAAGTATAGGTTGGTGTAAGTAGAGATAATGTAAGATTAAACAAAAATAAAACAAAATAAGAATACACAAGAACTTCTTAGCAAGCATATCTACTTATGTTTAGTAAAGTTAACTTGACTCGTTTCGGTCCACATGCAGTACTTGGCCGTTATCTTCATACCTCACAATTAGATAGTTTCGATTTCTTTTTCCAACAATAAGATCATAATTATATTTTAGGGGCAAAAGAATATACTAGCATTTTTCGCTGTATACCTGAACCGATATAAGCGCAGAGAAACAGCGAGATGGCTGCTATCACGTGTGCAGTAAACACGGTTTTTCGCCGACCGAAGCTGAAATGTGTCGTTTGTAGGGTTGACAAGTATGTATGATAGCTATGATACAATGAAATATTTGAATCACCAAAGTTACTGATTACCTAATTCATGCCTGCTTGATATTAATGGTTATAATCGATCCCAAATATTCTACTAGTATATAGCGATGTCTACTAGTTAGACTTATTGTTAGGGAACCCTAGTTCCAATTCGGTTTCATTTGGGTACAGTTTCCAGCTCAACTTACTAGTCCAAGCAAACGGGTAGGAAGATGGCCGGAGGCAGTTCCACTATACCAGACAAGGTGTAGTTGAGTACCGCATCGCCGGTTTCCATCGCCGTACTGCTCAGTGAGATGTCGCAGTAGATCACGTAGTCAACTGTCCTGAATATTGTATGTTATATTATAATTATAGTAAATATGTTTGTATAATTATGTTTATTAATGTTATCTCTATCGTTGGCATTATCACCAAGAATTTCGAAATGTTATTGATCTCTGAGCTGACAATAAGAATACCTAACTTACAATTAGTAATTATGGTTTCTTCGGTCCTGCTACTGTTTCGGAAGAAGCAAAAGCATTTTTCTTCAATGGTACAATACTTTCTTCAACATTTGCTTGTAAAGGTGCTGTAGTATCTGCTCCCATTCTGTTCAAGTACCCGACTATCGCTGTGTATTCAATGCTTATTGTTATGGTTATTCCCCATTGCAGAAATTTGCCAGTGATTTCGATTTTTTACAGGTTTTTGAAATTTCACAGTCTTACCAGGCTACAATAAACTATCAGAAACCGTATGTCATGCTCATTACGTTAGCAAAGTGAAACTCATAGCGACAGTTGGATATGTTTACAGAACGTAGTCTTACATTCCAATCGTAACCGTTAGCTTTGAGCATCACAATTCGCTTTAAGAATAAGATAATACTGCATTTACTAATTCATTCATAAAACGTGTCGTTTTTTTCAAGTGAAAAAATGGATGACAAGAGAAATGCTGCACCCAGAGAAAAAAGCCTTAAAGGGGGCCGGAAACCGTGGATCCTCGGAGGCAAAAAGCACCATTTCCTTATACAACGGTTTCTGGCCTCCTTTAAAAACCGTCAATAGTGCTTGAGTGTTTGTGACACTCATTTTCTTCAGTGTTAGAGATTTTTGAGAGAAAGTGTGTGTGACAAACATCAAGCACAAGGGAGTGTTCAAAAAAAAATTGAGGCTTATTTTTCTCTGAGCATGTGCTGCAAAAACTAACCAGATGACGATGAACACAAGGATGTGCTTGAACACAGCCAGATCCAGTGGTGAGGAATTTTGTGCCTTCGGGTCGTCCCCTTCCAGCATTGCGAGTTTCTCTTGTATGCCGTCGGTGCTCGTATTTGAGCCACCAAATCGCAACGCATGTACGATCCAATCTTCCGCCTCATCTTCTTTGTCGTTCACAACGAGGAATGTGAGACTCTCGCGAACGGTGCTGGAATCGTATAACTGACAATGAGCTGATTGGTAACGTGGGGGCATCAAATTGAAAAAGCTAGGAAACTTTTACTTTCGGCACATGTACAACGACGTTCTATTGAACGCTGGGTCACCCCGCATTTGGTTACTTGTCTATATAAAGCACCCCTTAAATTAACCGAAAGATGTGAATATCACCCAATACATGATTCAGTTTTGGGGCGACAAACAAGAACGTGCCGTCTCCATGTAGAACTTCCCCCTCTCTAGATTTCTTCTAGGTCAAACGTACACAGGGACGGGTATCACCTGCATACTTTGTGTTTGTGGAAACGCATAACCGTACAGCATGTCTTTGGCATACAATCAGATGCTATTACACACTTTCTAATAATGAGAATGTGATCGCATTTTCATTATTACTAAATATTTTGGGTTCTACATCAGTTAGATGGTCCAAAAATTTTAGGGTCCAAAAAACTGTGGGTCCAAAACAATTGATGTTGAAAACAATGCAATCTGATGAGCATGTCCTGAGCTTGAATGTACATAATACGCTCTGGTTCCCTTTCCTTAACAAAGCTCACCAAAAGATAGCCACCGCATGAACGGCATTCAACACGGCAATGACCAGGTAGATCGTCCTCCAGTGTGGAAACAAAAGTGTCAACGGTGCCAGCAGCACATATCCGGTTACCCATCTGAAAAAAATCGATATTTTATAAGTATAATGCTTTGCCAACTCCCCCCCTTAACCATATACCATGTATTCATATCATTTAGGTGCTATTCAGGATACCGCAATATACCGTCTCCTAATTGTAAGATCGTACTGACAATGAGATTGTGGAACATCTGCCGGTCTCAAATTTGAATTTCGTTTGTTATAAAAGGAAATGTATTTGTTTTCGTATGTACATTAGGTACTGTAGACCGACGAACGCAACGCTCTTATAGATGTTACTTCCTTGTGCTCAGTAACCTTGGTGAGAATTATTCTTTTCTATTCTATTATATTCTCCATAATTGAAAAAGTTTCTCATCCCTTGCCCAAAAAATGCCATTATATGTAATTAGAAAGGCAGTCTTTCTTACAAAAACACCACATTACCGGGTAATCGTTGTTCTCTGAAGTCAGTTCTTTTTTTTTCTCCAAACACAGTGTGCAATAGCTCGGTCACAAATTCGACATTTTTCTTGTCATTAATGTTGTGATTTTTGGTTATAAGATAATGCGTTCAGTGGTATTGAAAGTTGAACCTCACTCTTCGGCTAAGGTAGATTGAAACAGTGTACAGTGCGCCGGTCTAACAATAAGATTTGCATACACATGAGGAACTGTAAAACGGCAACATGCTGTGGAGTCTAATTACCAATCAGCAACATGCTGTGGAGTCTAATTACCAATCGTTCTCAGGCTCAGAGAAAATAAGCCTCAAATAAGCCTGAATAATGATTGAGTGTTTAAAACACTCATTTTTTTCAGTGTTAAGTATTTCACAATCCTATTGAAAAAATGAGTGTTCAAAACACTCAAGCACTAAAAAGTGTTTATAACACTCAAAATTTGACTCTTATTTTTCTCTGAGTGTGTTAAAATGAGGCGATATTTTTGAGTATGGTAAAGTCCTTTGTCTGTATAACTCAGATCTGAGTTATGGTCGAGATATTCCTTCCCTCTCCCCCCCCCCTTCTCTCCCTTCCCTTCCCTCCTCTCCTTTCTTTCCTTCCCTCTCCTCCCATTATGTTAACCTAACAAAGATATACGAACTCACAGGACCGAGAAAATGATGAACGCCGTCGCATGCAACTTGAATGGTACGGATTCCGCCAGCAGTATCCAACTGACATTTGTCACTGGCTAGAAACAGAGGTAAGATGGGTGGTGCACGTACGGTAAAGCACGCGCCTTGCAGTACTCGGCCAACCAGGAACAACAGATAGTTCGGTGCAAGCGCACTTAGCAGGCATCCGAGTGCCGTGAGTATCGTACTGAAGATCGTCATAGAGCGCCGGCCAAGCCTGAATGAATCTCTTTTTCGTTCCATCTGCCGCGAAAGCTCCTCTCTTTCCCGTGAACTTTCCAGTGACCGTGTACTCTAAATCAGTGTAAAGGCTCACTGGAAAGTTCACAGGAAACAGAGGGGTGTACTACATGCCTTGGAATTGTTACTAGCTGCTTCAGCTTCTTGTACTTACAATTAGGGATGCCAAGTGCATGTTGGTGGTATTTGGAGAAGACATTTTTGCAATCCTTACGTAAAGAGGGGGCTATCCTTTTTTGTCTAGGTTGATCGGCTTGCTACAAATCACTCTGTGGTTTCGATACCCAGGTATTGCAACTTGTATGCGTGCTTAAACCATCTACGTCGTCCCCGAGTTTTGATATATTGGA
This sequence comes from Koerneria luziae, assembly GCA_014805365.1. Lineage (NCBI taxonomy): Eukaryota > Metazoa > Nematoda > Chromadorea > Rhabditida > Neodiplogasteridae > Koerneria > Koerneria luziae. The sequence goes on from JACMIJ010000913.1 coordinate 7,334, forward strand.
ATGGCGTGTGAAAAGCTGTATACCTGTCCGACAACGCGGTTGGAATTGGTCCCAGAAACAGACTGCCAAAGAAGTACGCCGTTACGGTCGTCTCAACATTATGACCATCCCAGCCAAACTGAAAGCCAATTCTTGTATAGGAAAACATTGTATGAGGTATTGTACATATAAGGATACAATAACGTCTTCTATATGTGTGGTTGCCTTATAATCAACCACCTTGAAGATAAATATACTATCATTTTAAAAAATACACTGGGTGCATTTTTGCAAGTTCGTCCAGCACGGCGTGCACATGATGAACAATTATTTCAAATAAAAAAAAATCTACAACTATCTTTTTCTTGTCATTTGTTTTGTTGAGAAATTATTGCACCTCATATCAAAGGTGACCGACGGTTTCGCATTTTTCTAGTTGTTTTACAGAGTAAAGAATTTGTTATTGCATACAAATTAGATACTGTAAAAATTTTTTAAAAAAATGTAATTTTTCTCGTTGTTTTGCAGATATTTGTTATCGTATACAAATTAGATACTGTATACAAGTGGAGGCAACATGCTATGTATTGCCAACGTGCCATTTCTGTCAGTATGTCGAATCTTACAATTAGAAGTGTATTGAAGCAATGACAAAGGCAAAGGCAAAGTCTCCAGTATTCAAAGTATCTAAAGTCTCGCTAATTCAAAATATTCAAAAAAAAACCCGCCTGCTCTGGCACAGATCTTCATCTTTCTAATTGTAATATAAACAACACTAACAATAAGTTATATAATAGGAAGCGTCACGGAGCGATTACGCGCGTAAAAGCGACAAACCGTGTGCGGAACGGCGTGAAAGTTCGAGGAGCAATTGCGCCCGCACATCGGATCAGTCATCGCGGGTGACATCGTTGTCAGTGCTTGCAGCGTCCACGACAGCCCCAGCAGAACGGACAAGTATAGCGTGTACACCGTGAATCTGATAATGACAATGCCCATGGCCGTTTTTTTAATGTGACAGTATTCATTCATTTATTTATTTATTCAAATTCCAAGGCATTTGGTAACAAGGCAAATGCACTGACAGGGATTGGGGTTTCTTACAATTAGCTTATACTTTCTTAGCTTTCTTAGTATGCTTAGAAAGTCTCCCCTGACAATATGTCTCAGTTTCATTTGCCACCCCCAGAGTACTGATCGTTTCCTTGTGAGGGGAACAGCGGCTCTTCCACCCAACAATAAAACATGTGGCCGAAACGCATTCAACGATGTTATATTCAAAACTAACAATAAGTTTTTTAAACAACATTGTAATTCCCTGCGAGACTAGTGTTTTATCCGCATAAGATATAGTTAGTGCTGGTTGGAATAGGCGCTCTGCCTACATAGTTGAGAATTGAACGTTCGCTTGTAAGCAGCGTTTGCTATTGGAATAACAGACTCTGTTTTGGACGAATTTCTAACCATGATCACATCTTGCTGTCATGGTTCTTCTTAGCTACACAAATTTGCTAATATGAATATAAAACGATAGTTGGGTACATGTATGTACAGAACAAAGTCAGGTATTTCAATATATTGGAATACCTGACTTTGTTCTGTGCAAATATACTATAGTACCTCACAGGACCAGGATATTCCTACAAGATAAAGATTGCAAAGATGAACTTACTCTTCGGGCATTCCTGCCGCAGCCACAACGTCATTCCTGATCGTGTCCATCTTACCCATCGTGAAAACTTCCAGAACCTTCTAGAACTTCTTAGAACCTCTAAAGCAACGGTTTACTATTGGAATATCTGACACCGTTACGTACAAATATCCGACTGTCATTATATATTCAACTTTGTAAGCGTATTCAAGTTTTTCACAATTAAGTTCAGGTTTACAAGCTTGTGAAATAACATATGTTTGGGAAAAATTTGAATACTTTGGCAAGTGTGGGTAATAGAAAAGAACCTAACAATAAGACACCATTGTAAATCGACAGTCGGATATTTGTACAGAACGGAGTCAGGTAAGCCCATTGTACCAGATGAGTTTCTCAACGGAGGTTATGATGTACCAAGGATACTCTAGAACCTCTGGTTCTAAAGGAAGTAGTAAAGCAGCGGAAACCCGTAAGTCGAAAAAAAGGAACATCAGTTCGATAGCAATTGTGCACCGCACGAGGTCACACACTACCCGACTGGTTTCCAATAGTAGGGGGGGGTTACCTTGTACTTTTTAGTGTTGTTGGTAATTTTGCCATCAAGGTATTGGTGCGGATTTTTTTCCTGTAGTGTTGTCGAACCGGTACACCATATCACACCACTATCCTAACAATAAGATTTGTGCACTACATGGCACTAGCGATAAGCTAAATTGACAAAAAAGATATGCTAGAACTTTGGAGTTTTCGGCAGCACAGTGTTTGTGCATAACAGAAGTGGATGGACTCTAAAGGATTTCCCTAAAATGTTCCTGCTCAGAGAAAAAAAAAGCATAACAATTTTGAGTGTTTACACATTTTTTAGTGATTGAGTGTTTGGAACACTCACTTGTTCAAAAGGATTACTTAAAGGGGCTGAAAACCGTCAGTTTATCGAGGAATTTGCTTATATGTATTCCCTGAACATAAAAGTGGCGGGTCAATTAAACACACGTTGTGAACACATTCTTTACGAATGAAATGACGGCATCCGGCCTCCTTTAACACTTACTTAACACTGAAGAAAAGATGTGTCCCAAACACTCAAGCACTAATCAGGCTGATTTTTTCTGAGTGACATATCAGGAACACCCGTTGAGGAACCACTTTGATTACGGCCAAACACATTACCTCTACCGGCTAGTTGTTAGTGAGAGTCATCTCGACATATCAGTTGTGACAGCTTGGCAGAGAAAGTGTGCGAGTCTCTCATAATAACAGTGTTTTGGTGGCATTTGCATACGAATGCAAAAAGTACCAGTGATCGTGAGTATTGTGAAGATTGCTCCAGGAAAAGATGGAGCAAGACCAGACATTCTCCTGACTTGTGATTAACTTGTATAGGATGTCGAAAATTTTGCACTGGAAACACTCCAGCAGGAAGTCAAGTCTAAACTTCCATAGGAACATTTCACAGGATGTTGGAATAACCGTGAGTGGTCACAGGTAGGATATTATGTGACCAAGCTGCCAATAACATCGGCGCCCGATGGTAGAAGCCGTTGCTGGCATCCATCGTAGCAAAGTGGCGAGTGGAACAGAGAGGAAACGGTACGATAACGCAAGCCACGCAAGATCCACGCCGTAACCAATCACAGTTAATTCAGCACCATGTGAAACGGAAAACAGGTGCTAACAGTTACATCTATCATATTAGTTGCTTCGTAACAGAAATAGGAGGCGCTTCTTTGATCATCTCTTTCTATTGGTCACTCCTTGAATACCGAAATTTGGCCATAGTAAAGTTTACAGTATTGGTAGAACTTTCGTCTTTTCTACACGGAGTGTCCTCCTTTTGCAGACTCTTGCTGAGGGAGCCTTCTTCCTTCTCAACCTGTAACTACTCTCCACCGACCACCAACGAGGAGAACGTGCACCCGTGAGTCCAGAAAATTGTTAGCTACAGGAAGAGATGGATATGTTGCCAATAAGATCGGCACCCGATGGTATAAGCCGTAGCAGGCATCCATCGTAGTTTTGAGAGGAGCGGTTATGAGAGGATACGATAAGACCACCAAGGGATTGCCCATTGGAGTCACGTGGATCGGCCGCATCGTGATTCGGCAGTCAACATCTTCAGCAACACCTTTGAAGATGGCAACTGACACCGAATAAATCATGTTATGTCATGTTGGTAGAACGATAAGTATTGAAGCACGCGTTTTTATCATATCCATTTCAATCATACAACACCGGAATAGCACAAAGCATCGGGACTAGCAAGAACGTTGATGAGATCCAATCAATAGGCACTAACAATGATGGCCAAGGAAAATTTCCAAACCTAAGCTGTAACGCAAATCTCTAGATACTCGTGATACAAATGCAATATCGGAAACATCAAAGTCTAACAAAAATTGTGAATTCTATAAAGCAAACTAGCGGTTCAAAAAAACGTTTTAAAATGTAAAATATACAACATAGGCAAGTTATGCACATACTTACACAATACATTAAGGTAGTGGGACTTCCGCCGGTCACAAATTTGCATATACATAGCTTTGTTAGAGAGTGAATTATTTGTTATTGTATGCAAATCGGGTACTGTAGACCGACAGAAACAACATGCTATTCTTACAATTAGGTTCAAAATTAAAGGAAATATTTACATATGTAATGCAAAACCGAATACACAGTAAAACGGGAAGGGCTTTTGAAAACCGATGGAGTCGAAAGACAGTAGATGAGCCGGCGCGCGATGCAAGTTGACTGTCAGGAGAATGCCTGAACAAACTTTTCCTCAACATCGTTCAATCTCTATCTGGAATTCCTTGCCTTCTCATGTATTCGATGATGATAATATTAATGTTAAAGTGTGTACCCAGTGTCTTACCTCTCTTAACCCTTCCATCCTGGTTCCAAATAGTAATATTCGATAGTGCCAAATATTACATGTGTGTTAGTGCTATGCCTTTACATGTTTGTATATTCATGCCGAATAAATATTATTATTATAGTTAACAAAAAAGAGTAAAGTAATAACAAACAGTACTATGTCTCCGTTAATCATAGCTCACCCAAAGTGTGGTTGACATTTTTCTAGGTTCTTATGTATGTGATAGAAGTACCAAACTGATGTCTCTCGTTTTTTAAGCAGAAATATCAACAGTCGAATTCACTTGTATTCTCATAGCGTTTTGAAGCTATTCAAAGATCACCGGTTCAAAATTTACATATTCGTTTGTTTTATGCAAATGAGACGAGCGATCATGAAACGCCGTGTTCTGATGGACAGACCAGGATATTCTAACAATAAGTATGTCGAACAACAAGACGCATCATTCTGTTTTGGCAACATCATGCATATGTGAAAATATAATATTAAATGAATGCTTGTTAGGCGTCGAATAGGTGAATAAGGTAACAAGTTAAAGGGAAAGTGCTACTTGTTAGTGTAAATTTGGGAGGATATTCTAACAATAAGTATGTCGATCAAAGAGACGTATCATTCCGTGTGGCAACATCATGCATATACCGCACTTTTGAAGCGCAATGCCACCATGTGTCAGTGATGCCAAAGAGTGGAACAGAGAAGAAGAGTTGAAAGAATTGCTAGAGTTGCAATTTCCGAGTCCGTCAAAACACAAGAGAATCGGACTGTTGGCATTTGGTGAGAGAGAGAGAGTGAGTGAGAGTGCGTGAGAGTGGGAGAGAGAGTGAGCGAGAGAGATAGTGAGTGAGAAGCAACCGTACCTGTACACAGTTCATGATGCACTCGCCGGCCGCATCCGTCACTCCGGTATGCACCTCACCGACGATCTGATCGGTCTCGCCAGCCGCACTTCGCAGGATCAGATTGTACCGACGACGCTTCACGTACGTTACGATGACCTTTAACAGATTACCATGACCATTAACACGTCACGTTAGCATTCTCATTACCTTCATTGATTATATATTCAAGCAATAGTTGTTACTGTTATCATGACCTTTATTGAATCCTTGTCAGTATTCGAACCATAAATGTTACTACAATGCGCGGCAGGGTATGAGCCCCTGATTAGGGAGAACTTCACCTTACTTTGCTTACTTTCTAAAAAAAAACATTTAAACAACTTTGTAAGAACAACAATGAACTGGAACAAATCGAAAGAAAACGCCACCTTACCTGCACCAACATAACAGTTCCAATCGCACTCAGAAAGCGTCCACCGAAATTCAATAATCCTATCAGATACTTTGACGGTCCTTCGGCAAGCGCTGAAAAACAAACGCCGTTAAAAACAACCAAGTTCAGCAAACTAACCTTACATCTCTACCAACTAGTATTACTCACAAGATGAATTAAATATCCAGTAAAGCTCAAAAATAGCACCTTTCCCCACGATCATTCCCCACAGCGTTTCAGAGCTGCAAAATTCCATTTGTATGAGATATTCAAAAGGAAAAAACAATGTTTTTAGAGATATTCAAAAAAGAAAGGCAATCATGTTAAAGATGCTGACTATAAACTACATTCCGTTTCAAAAATGAGGGTCTATAACACTGCAGCACTAGACAGTGAATAAACCCTCAAAATTGAGGGTTATTTTTCTGTGAGTAACTTCCACCGGTACATTTGGAGGGATTTTGGTTGGCCCACTGTGGATAATGGATTGGATTGTTACGGTTCCACCGAACATATCATTTAGTGAGCAGTGTTGCTGCTCTGTACCCGGTAGCATTTGTAAAGTAAAGTAAAGTAAAGTACACCCGATTCAAGGCTTATTGCCTGCGGGGCGGTAACCGAGGGAGCCGGGCCGCTGTGGGGCATTTAAGTCCGGAGTGCCCACCTTTTCGCCAGACCGATTACTTTTCGTGAAACTGTCACTACCAATTGCCGACCCCGGAGGGAAAGCGCCTTGGTTGGGCTGGGACGTAATCACCGGGAATCGAACCCGGGTCTCATGTATGGTGTAGGGCGCTCCCTACCACTACACCGTTCTGATAAACATTTTTATTTTAAAAAGTTTTGCCACCGGAAAAAGACCATAGCGTTGAAAAGATCATCAAAAACACCAATCTACTCGTTCTGTAAATGTCTAACAATAAGACGCACATATCATGAAGGAGGAAGTAAAGGCACTTTTTGACACCAAGGTCTTTGAGGTCCATCGCCTTGTATAATACCTACCGTGGCTAGAACTTCTGTAGACTATTTAGTGTTTTGAACGTCAATTGGGTGTTTTATGACGGTTACAAGGGTCAAAATATGACATAATAATGCAAAGATAACACATAACTGTTCCCGAGTTTCGTGTGTTACAAACCAAAGCAAAGACTAGACAAGACCAAAAAAAGTGCTTCTATCCCTTCTTTAGCATGATAAGAACACATCAGATATGAACTAAAACAGGAGAGAGACTTTTCCAAATATTGTTTCAGTTTTCCCCACAACCTTTCTATTGACTAAACGTTGACTAATTGTAAGCTTCAAATATCTTGCAGCTTGTAATCTTGTAATCAAAACCCAGTAACAGTCATAGAATAAAAAGCTAAGACGGAAAATAGTCAAAAATTGAAGAGGGTGCACCTGAGGAGCGAATTTCATGAGGGGTTTCCAACATTTTCGGGTCTTTTACATTGGATTCACTACATGACAAGGGATTTTAGGTAGGGGTATCAATATTTTACCTCTGAAACCAAGAGGGTGGACGCCGGAAAGTACCAACATTTTACTCTATGGTAACAGTAACAAAAAGTTCGAACCGCTTACTTTTCTTCAGTTTGTACCGTATCGTCTCCTGATTCTGCAGGGTGCTCTCGATGAGTTCC
>JACMIJ010000914.1:0-14756 GCA_014805365.1 Koerneria luziae
GAAGCTGCAATACTTGTTGATGACTGCGTACTTTGTAATGTTTTGTCCGTTTCCCTGATCGAAAGGCAGGGCATCGATAAGATTGTTGAATTGGCTTGGATCGGTGTTGTACTGTGCAAATGTGAAGAATCCTCCTGAACGCTGGTATGAAAAGTGAACAAGATTATAAAACTTCTTGCACATTCGAAAAGCTAATAACTGCTCCATCGTACCAACTGTGTCCGAAATCGTTGCTGCTGCGATTTGAGTGTACGGTAGATGCATTGTGTAATTACTGGCTAGAAGCTTCACAAATGCTTTGAACTGAACAAGTTTGTGATATGTACTTCGGAATTTCTATTATTTTTACCAGGTTGAACGTTTCTTGGCTGATGCTGCTGCTTGAGTCGATAAGGAAGACAAAGTCCACCTTCTGATCTCGTTCACTGCACGTAGGTACCGGTGCTGTAAAAAAGGTGCGGTGAAAAAAATCTCTAAAATTGTAAGAATTCCATGGGAGAGGTCTGTTTCTCAACTAACTTACGTGGTGGATACGGTCGGCTGTCAACACACTGTGTGCTGTAGTGGCGACGGAACTGTTGTCCTCTATTGTCACGTCCATACACAACAACTTCGAACGGGACACTGGCAAGCTGGAAGGAGAGAGAATGCTCAAACCCCAAGAGTTTAAACGGCCTGGTATGTTTCTATGTTACTGGTAAGAGTACGTTGGTGTTGCATTTGAAGGAATGATCGGAGAAGTATTCGTAAGAGCATCCGGAATCTCTTCTGAGCAGGTGAGACGATGAGAGTAGTGCACCGAATCGGTCGATCACTTGCGAATACTCCAGTGTTCCGTTCAACAGTCCTTGCGTGTGTGCCACCAGGACGTTATCGCTTCCTGCACAAATACGGTGTTTAGCGCACATGTAGTTCGAACAGTAATGTCGTTCACAATACTAGACTGTTATCGTCATCATGTTACCCAGCAGTGGCTGATAGTGTGCGTTGTCTTGCGTTGCTCCATTGAAGTTGTCGGTAACCTAAACGTATTTTCATGTACATGTACTTAGTAATTGACCGCACTTGGACAAAACCAATCTTGACGATGACATCGGAACTGGCTCGAACGGCAGCCGTGCAATAACTAGACGATGGTGATTGTCCTCGCAGAATGTACGTTGCAGGGGGAAGAGAACTTGAGACCTGCAACACTTTTGAGTATTTTTCTCTGCCTCTTACACAAAGCCTTCTTAATAACGTATGTATATACAGTTACCGCCTCCAGGCTATGAGGAGGTGATGCATGAACACTTTTCTTTACATTCAATTTGATGGCTTACCCTGAGAACGCCCACATATGTGCCAACGGTATTGAGAACCGTTGTGTCGGCGTCGTTTGGAAGCGAAATCGGGGTCTCTGAATGGGTTTGTATACAACGAGTCTTTCAAAACGGCTTTAGACTAACTATTTCATTTTGACCAATTTCAACTTACGATCCAAGCCAATGAGAGACAGTGAATATGGTGCAGACGCGTCAGGAGCGAAATATTCGATAACAAATTGGCTCGATGAGTGATCAATCTGTAACGAAACTTGTGCGATCTCACTACGCTTACCTGGAAGACATATTCCGAATTCCTGCAGTCGCCTTGCAAGCCAACATCAATGCTAATGTATTGGGATTCGTACAACGTGGGCATGAAAATTGTGAGAAATTTGTCTCGGACATCCAGAATTGATGCGAACTGAACAAACCACATACCTCTCACACAAAAACAAAACAAAAACGTTAAGTGTAAGAATGCATGAACACACCGCATAGATTCCACCGTCAGAAAGAGAGGCGATGGATTCCATGATGACATTTTCAGGGGCGGTGAACGGTTCATTGCATGGCAGAACGCCTTGAATCAGCACAAACTCGACCTAAAAAGAAAGGCATAAGTGAAGATTCTTGCGGAAAACGTAACTTCATACATCTTACAATAAAGGTTTGAAATACCTTTGGTTTCGCCTGTGCAATCAACGTCTGGATTCGTGGGAAGAGCGTGTAATCGGACAGTGACGAGTGCGTGATAATGACAATGTGAGCATCCGGGGTCGCAAGTTCGTTCAGAGAAAGAATGTCGATGAGAGCTTGGCCTATTGGTTTCGGACAATCGGTTACTGAATATGGCCAACGTTAGCATGAGAAATGTTGGACCTATGCAAAATCGCTGTGATAACTTTAATCACCAGTTTGGCAAGCATCTGTGCATCCCAAGTCAGCCATATTGACGAAAGCATTCGTTAGCTCTTGAATGTCGAAGGTAGTTACGCGAGCCGGCCAGCTGGCTCTGTCGGATTCTGAACGAGTAACCTTTTTTTCTGGAAACAGCAGCTATTCGGATGTTGTCAGTCTAGTTGTGATAGCACATACGAATCTACGAATCGATCATCGCCATCACACGTATTTTTCGACAAGCAAAACTGCTTACCACCATTGAAAGGGAACAGTATAAAGTTTGTGTAGTATCCGGGATGCGCATTGTTCAGTGTCGTGAGGGCATCACCAATCTTCATTGAGAGTGAATACAGTGCCCCTTCCGTGGTTGCAGATACTTCAACGGCAAGCACCAGCGTGTGCAGGTATTCAGGAATTATTGGTGGGTAAGCTGGGTCGCAGATCTCTGCAATATGTCGGTTAAGAATGCTTGATCAAAGAAAGCGAGAGAATAAGAGAATGGGACGTGTTTTCCTCGAACCACATGTAACACCAAGAACGTTGGGCTGTTGTGCGCTTACGCAACTCGCAGAATTTTCCTGTGTAGAATGCTGCGCATTGACAAGTTCCTTCGGTAGTTGCCGTTCCTTTGTTCCGACATACGATCTGGAACGTGCATTACTTCTAAGCAAGAATATTGCATTACCTGATCACACGCTTTTCCTTGGTAGTTTTGATCAGGGCAAACACATTCACCATTGAAGAGGAAGCCTCCATTGAAGCACTTCGAAACTGCAACAATGAATGGAAAAAAGCATGGAAAACGCACAGAAAGGAAGGTGCTACAAATCCTCACCTTGTCGAATGCAACGGGCATCAAAGTAGCGAGTAAAGGGAAAGCCTTGCTGGTCGATTCCTTGGAACTGAACACGTTTTGTATACTTCTAATCATATTGTGAAACATGTTTCTAACTGATACCTTCAACGCTAAGCATAACGTGCTACGTTTGGCAGATTGTTGATCGAACGCAGTTTGAGCATAAGCATTACCTTGACATGCATATTCGAGATGAGCACATTGGATCTTGGGCATTTGAACGGCGTGGAGACAGCGTCGAACGTACAGTCCACACGTGGTGAAACTGTCAGTGGATACACATCCAGTCCTGGAAACAGTTTAGAAAGAAGCCTACAAGCCTACCTGATGCTCCTACGTATACATAATCAATGCGTCCGTCATTCGTGGAAATATCAGCAGGCTTGTACGGATCGAGACCGACCGCCTTTGCAACGATGTAGTTGGTGTCTAAAACAGGTCAAAATAGACAAAAATCATTGGTGATGTTAAGTGAGAAATGTTCATCAAGCGTACTCGACTCGGTATTCGCTTCTCCTTGAATTTGATCGGCGTGCGGATCGGTGGTAAAACCAAAGTACACCTGGAATATTCGTCAAACGAAAGTTGCTTTTCAAATACCTGCAAGTTACTCTGAATGTTCACTTCAATCGAACAGTTCGGCGTGCTTCCAGTGACAGAAACGTGCCAGTAACCGGGTGGAAGAGGAGCTGAAACAGTAGGTAGCCTTAGATCGTATAGCCAAATAACTTACTGTTCATTGTTGCTGGCTCGAATCCTGCTTGATCTGAAAGAAAGTTGATGTTCGAAAGTATGGCATACACTTGCTCTTTTATTTTTAAAGAATCATACAAAGCCACGTAACAGCAATAAAAATAAGCAAATGTTACTGGTTAGTTTCTGATTATCATGATTCTCTCACATCTATGTCGTTGACAGATGAAGAAGTGTTGCGCTTGCAGGCTTTCGATGTACCAGTATCCGTCTCCAGTGTCCATGTACACACCCAGCTTCGTACCGTCAGAAAAATCTTGGTTTGGTGCCCAATGTGAAAGAGCAGGATCCTATAAGCGCATATAAGAGGAACCTTAGCATTACCAGTTTTATCGGGTCCTGGAAGTTTCCGTAGACCCAGTAGTAATCGTTCGCAGTATTTCCTTTTCGAATAAGTGACAACCACAGCTTGCGACCTTGGCCCTGAGCTGAACGCACACGCTTATTTTGAACTCATGAAATGTATAAAATAATATCCTATATTGACGCACTCTTGATGAAGTCATATTTGTCTTGTGTGAGTACATCGGCCATGTAGCTTCCACTTCCACTACTGAAACATTCTTGTCCAGCAGGTTGGAAGGCGATTTCTTGTGTGTAGTACCGAAGACAATATGCTCCGAAAGCATCCCATCGGAGAGGACATTCTGCAATGAATGAATGAATGAGTGTTCATCAGATTACATTGATCAACTCTGATAGCGGTTTGGGAATAATTAACAGGCTCACGTGTTATGTACTGATAGACAAGTGCATTTGGTTCGTTGAAGATCGGATTATAGTATAGTCCGCTGTCAGCACCATTTGGTGAGGTAACCTGAATATCATTGTGCGTTCAAAGTTCGATTTGGCCTCGGCAACGAATGTTAGTGAACAAATTGTCGAAGTATTAGTAGATAAACGTTGAAAGGCATATTATTAGTTGGAAAACCTACAACGAGAGAAGCTGCTCCAGACGCGGCAACTGTGAACGCTCTTGCTTGTGAATCCACGGGGACGTAGACATCAAGTGCTTGTCCTGCGCAGGATGTCGATGTCTTTGAGGCAGCCAATCCAGATCCGTACAGTGAGGAGATGTAGTTGAATACCTGCAGTAAATGCCAAATTGCAGACTTCACGGACTATAATTGTTCCATTTTCAATAAAGAGACACAAATTATACGCACATTAGTGATCCTGTTAGTGTAGAACGTGGTGCCGAAGGTGAAGTCAGCGAGGCCGCTCTCGATTGTCCCGAATCGGTTCGCTCCACACATGGCCGGATCGGTTCCGAAGAGCGTCAGCTGAGGAATGAAAGGAGAATTACTATCATACCGTTGTCTTCGTGGAAGCAGCGGCATCGAAGAGATTGGTCACGATCGAGTTGTCAGCAACAGCTTTCGATTGAGAATCAGCGAATACGAACACGTATGAATAATCATGTGATGCAGTGAACGCCTGGCTAAGCGCCTCCACCGTCTTCACTTCGCAGGACTGATGATATTTGTGCGTGAATTATTGTGTTTTTATTTATTTATTTGACATTGCTTTATACCTTGATTCTGTGATCACACACATAATATTGCTTACTTTAATTTTTTAGAAGAAGTTGTATGTCTGATGTCTCTAGAATAACGAAATGTTTTAATGCAAGGCGAAAAATACCGTATCAGTGAGTTGGAAGCCGTCGAAGTGATCGTTGACGAACTTGAGATTTTCCACGAACCCAGCAGATGTTGTCGCATCGTATTTGTAAGTAGCTGCAACAAGTGGTGATATTAACGTGATTTATTAAAGTCAATTAATAACACATACCATTTTGACTGACAGCGATGACGGAGAACGACGAGAACCAGTTGGGGCTATTCAGACGGAGGTCGCGATCAAAGTCTTGCGCTGCCGTGTAGAGAGTGGAGACGACGTCGCGCATCGAGGACCGGACGGAAACAATAATGGAGAGAGAACGGCCATCGAAGCTTGTCACGGCATTGTCGTTCTTCGATGAACATGTGTCTTAACGGGGAAATGATTAAAATCATAACTTATATAGAGCATCGGCATACATTTCTTTTAAAGTAGACATCATTGTTACGCAGGGTGCTTATTATGAATGTGCACAAGCAGAAAGAAATAATAAAGATTGTGTACCTATTTCGCAGAATGCTCCTGTTAGTCCATATGGGCAACGACACTTCCCATTCTCGGGTGTTCCGAAATTCTGGCACTCGATGTTCTCGCAATTGTTTCCATTGTAATGTGAAGGGCAGAGACAGGTTGCATTGTTCAATGGAATTCCACCATTCTGGCATGATCCGGGATCAATTGGAGGAGATGGTCCAATCGCTGAAAGTGACATGTTTTACTTTGGCACTAAAAAGAAGTGACAAAAGAGTTACGAAGCTATTTTATTTTGACTTAGCAGAAATTTGTGTATGTGAGTCGACTATGTAAAATAGTTAACAGGAAAGGAAAATATTGTTGGACAAACAAACGTTTAGCGCAATATCCAACGGTTGATCGTTGCACTGGAAACCCGTATTGATCGTCAGCGAAGAAAGTTACATAATATATTTGATTTTCATACGTGCAGAAGTCAGCCGCTCCGAAGTAAAAGTGATAGCCACAGGAGGATCGGTAAATGCCTGGAGAACGGTTGAATAAATACAAATCCTTTCTTCTTACCATTCGAGTAATACAAAGGAACAACTTTTCCAGTTTCATCTGTGCTCGTTATTGTGATTTGTGCGAAGAGATGGAACGGATCCTCAAAGAAGCTCGGCTGGAAGCCATTCAACTGCCCGACCATATGAACTCGTTTGCCTGAAGAACCCATTTTGTTGGAAACCCAGGTTTAACTGACCCAGGATAGGACTAGCAACGCATTAAAAAAACTCACCAAGCTCCGTTGTCTGGCCCGGAAGTGCGTCCTCTGTCAGCGAATTGGAAATGCCGAAGAAGAAGTCATATTCGGATTGAACGTAGATCCTGTACGAACAAAACGTGCCAGCCTGAACAGCAGAATATATACGAATACAATGATGGATAACTAAAGTGAAATCAGCTGCAACTAGTCTTACATCACTGGAGGAAATCGAATACAGGTATTCTCCAGCATCCGGAGATTGCAGGTTCCAGAAAATACTGCCATCGGTGTTCAGAGATGGCGTCAGGGTGCTTGTCTCATTATTCGGATTCGTAATTATTAGTTGCATATTCGCTAAAAATGTACGAATTTCAGTTTCATAATAGCTTGCCCACAGCTGAGCTCTCTAAGCGTTATGTAGGCGATATGAACAAATAAGTTGTAATTACGCTAAACTAACATCCCATGGCCGCAATCGTCAATTGTTGTGCAGATGTGTCGACGAAAAATGTGCGCAGCTTGGCTTCACAACTGTTCAAGTCATTCAGCTCCACCAGATTCATGCGATAGAACGTCGAGCTTAGGGAGTTGGAGAAAATCTGGAACATAATACGGCTGATTGGAGATCGAACGCGCTTGCTTACCGGCATCAGAGTGTCGGCAGCCGGATGATGGTAGAGTCCACCAGTCATTATCGCGAGCAGAAAAAGTGCTTGTGTTCCAAATTCGCCAATGTTGCTCGGATTCCCTGGACATCCTGTCAGAGGTGGGAGGAAGAAGACGTGGAACTGAACGCAAAATAGTTTACAACGTACATTGCATTCATATTTTGTTCAAACTAGCATGAGCTTTATAAAAAAAACTGCTCTATATAAATCATGTATTTCTGGGATATCAATTAATTTTCTGTTTTATTGCTCAAAAATGTTTTAATGTGTGAATAGAAAATATATAAGTTTGAAACACGTAATTTGTGCTTGCATAAGGAATCTGATATTACTTTTGGCGTTCGTTTATGATTTCGTTACCTGGAGACGATCAATGGTGTTCGCATTTGTGATACCGTCAATGGTGAAGATGTCCGAGACCGGAATGACAGCATCAGTGAACACAAAAACCGGCGACTGTGAGTTTGCTTTCTGAAATGTATATCAGTATATATCTTTCGTTATGACACAATTATGTTAGTTATCAATGGGACCACTACTGTATGATGCGTGGGTAAATGTCACAAATAAGTGACACATGATCTCAGCTGGAATATCATTCGAGAAGCACCTGGATGAAGACGGTTTCAGCGGCAGCAATCATGTCCTCTTCGCAGTCTCCAATCACTGTTGTGTCTGCCAGCCTTTCCACAGCCGAGAGGAAAGTTGCGTATTGGCTTCTCGAGAACTTTGCCCGAGGGATGATATCTACAATTGCATGTAGTCCGGGATAGACAGACAATGCGTATGCCTGTTCTGTATATGTACTAACTTCCATTCTGGATAGTGATGAGGATAAAAGAATCGTATGGCTCGTGGTTGTTCAGGACGTGATTGGTGTATGCGGTGTCGATGACAGATGATATCGTTCTAATGTACTGCAACGAAGAAGTTGTAATTGTCATAATTTAGTCCATTTTGCTTGAACGTTTTGAGTTCAGCAAGCTTTGGATAGGAAACAATGATTTCTTTTTTTTAAATAAAAAAAAATAAGTCTGTGTTCACGGCCATGTTGACATTGTGTCGCTTACCTGTGCTACGTTGGCGACATCGCGGATCACTACGGTAAGTGTGCGATCATCGGTGATGGTTGGCCCGAAGTTTGGATCACAGACAACTGAAGCAAAGATTTGACATGCTCTATGAGGCTGAATTTGAAAAGCCGATTGAAAATACAATCGTAATGAACGCACCTTTCTCGCAGCTCAGTCCACTGTAGTCGGACCCACAGTCGCATTTTGCGTTATCGCCCGGTATCAGGGTGCGTCCGTTCATGCAGTTTGCCTTAAGGGTGTTGATGTGTGAACACTCTGTAGGTCGTGAAAATAAACGTGGTATGCTGCTGGCCGAACTGAAACTCACTGTTTCACACTGTCGTCCCACGTGCAGTTCATCGCAGAAGCATATTCCGTCGGAGAAGAGATCCTCGTCCAGATAGAACGAACCGTTGTTCTGACAGTCGCTGATCGGAGGCAGGGTGGCAGGCATTGTCGTTGTGGTCTCCGGAGGTGCTGAACAATGAACTTTCAGTGAATCCATTTTCAAAGCATTCTTTATTCTATTACGTGCTTTATTAGCAGAATCTTTGACACATACCGAGACACGCGAATCGTTTGCTCCTTCGGAACGAGTTACCTTGGTCATCGATCCCATCAATCTGAAGAATTGGCACGTAAGCAATAACGGCTTACGGAATAAATGTAGTCATTGTTCGGTTCGCAGATGAATTGACCGGCATAATATTCGTACGAGCATCCGTATCGTTTTGTGAGCACAGAACGATACACAGGATCGGTGGACTCGTCCAATGTTCGAATGGTTAACGTATGCACTTCTGAAAACACGCATTACCGTTTCCTTAACAATCATTCAAAAGAATAGGCAATTGATCAGATGAATGGATGATACTGTCAGTTTCACAGTGTCAGATAACTTAGCTGAACTGTAGCTGTAGATAACTGTAACTGTTTTGTTTACCTGCTGGTTGTGCAAGGTTCACTGGATGAGCAATGAAATAGCTGGCAACGCCTTGTTCGTCAGTTTCTCCATAAAACGTAATGTCAGATCGTGATGACAATGAGAATCCGGTGAGAAACGAAAGGTCCGAGCCAACCTAAGAACGCATACATTATGACGGCAGATGATGCCGTATTACGGTATCAATGTGCTTCTTCAATAATGAGATTGCTCCGATAAGGGTGCGTGATGCGTACGAAGAACGTAATACGACCGCGATTTCTTATCGTCTTTTAAGAAATCTATTTCTGACTAAGAAACATCACTGTTTCCACAGTTACAGTTGGTGCCTTAATTGTGAACAACCAGTATTCCTGGATTGCTGAACAACGGCGTCCGTGAACGAAGAACATACCGTAACATGCACCAGACAGGCTGATGTGGGCACACCAGACATGTCTATTGTGAACGTGAAGTCTCCAATATGATCACGATACGTGGCCTCAGCATATCCTGTCCGAGATTCTCCTCCATCTGATGCTACCGTGTTTCCTGGAAACATGACATTGCCAAGACGTGTTCAAATGAGCGCAAATGTTGGGACGAGAGGAAAGCAAGCAAAATCTACCGTACACGGACCTGATTGTATGAGTTCAAAATGAAATAAAAAATAGAGATGAACGTGTGTAACGTTACTATAAGTTAGATAATATTAGAGGGGATGGAGTATTAATGCAACATGTTGTTAGTTTTGCTGCTTAGATCTATCATCTGACCGGACTGCCTCCTACGTAAGAAGAGGAACCATTTGATGATCCCAAAAGGAACATGTAAAGGAGAGGTAAATGAGAAAAGAAGTTTACCATAGGCGTCGATGAGATTGATCTGTGGAGTTCCGTCATTTGCTTGCACTGAGATCTTCGTGTAGGTGCTACGAGAATCCATAGGAACATAGTATTCGCCGGTACAGCCCGAGGGAAGAAGCAGAATGTCCACATCCTGTGATAGTTATTACGTTACATTAAGGAAAATGAATTATTAATCAAATCACTTGCAATGTTTACGAACTACTAACCTTCTCTGCAGCATTGTCAACGGCAGTGATATTGGCGCTGTCGGAGCAAATGGCTGCAAAAAATATTCGTTAAAGAAACTCGTGCAGAGCCTCACGATTTTCGCAGAATTGACCGGTCCATCCGGCGGAGCATTTGGATTGGAATCCCACAGCTGAGAGGATCGCCTTCTTTGCTTCCTCGAGTAGCCGCACCTCGTCATCTCCGTAGAAATTGCTTGCTGTCTTGAAGCGTGGAGGTGCATACAGCGTTCGCAGTTCTGCAAACGTTGTTCACGTTTTTGGACAACTATGTGCATATAGGGCACCAGGTACCTAACTTGCTTAGTTTAAAGAGTAAATAGCCTCGGCAGTAGAACATGCCTAAAAACCAACGTGATTTCTAAGAAAACTTCACACAAAACTTCACACCAGTGACAATGCTGCATTGAGAGTGCACCACAAGAATTGCGAGAAGTAGAAGAGGAGGCAACCTCATCTTCTCGTCGCTGGTACGGGAATGGTTGCCAATCTGGATCCCTTCCTTCCCGGGAAGATACGGTCCCTCCCATATCACGTCATTCCCTTTATCTTTATTGCCAGCAGCAGATCCAGATAGGTTGTGAAGACGCGTAGTTCAATCAGCGTTTTATGGCTGGTAAAACAGCATCGACCAAGACAGTCATATCACCTCAGCACAATCATATCACAACTATTTATCTCTGGTTTCCACGTTATACAAGGTATGGTAAGCAATATATTGATGACAGTGACAGTAGTTAGGAGGAAGAGTTTGCCGGTGCCGCTACATGCTTCTTCCGACGAAAAAGAAGGTTGCAAGCGGAACCTGAGAATACTTTGATTGGACTTCTGTTCTAGTAAAGATCATAGCTATCATTACATAATAGTCGAAGTGTAACAATAAAACAACGATAAGAATAACATTACGTTGCATGTGTCCAGGCAGGTTCTAACGACAATAGTCTTTTTTGTTCTAATGCAGCCCAATTATGTATCTACGTTGGTCTTACTTGGTGAGCATGGAACAAGAAAAATGTTCTGACATACCAGAACAGACGAGAGCGTGATGGAGAATGGAAGACTTCCAGCGCGGGAGACATACACTGGATCGCACGCTCGCGACATGCACGACGGGCATGGACACGGCGGACAACACTGGAGAGGGGCTTACGGTAACCTTTTCTTGTTATATTATAGTACAACTCAATTGTGTATCTACTATGGCCGGAGTTGCTTTTGTGTCATCACTGCCTTGAACAGTCTTCGTCTGTTCCATGCAATAATGTACGGTTTGCAAATAAAAAGAAAAGTTGAACTAATGAACATATGTATATTCTTACTGGTCGAGCTGTCGTAGTTGGTTCTTCAGTGGTTGTGATCAGTTCGGTCGTCGTTGCTTCGGTGGTGGTTGTCGTGGAGGACTCGCAGTTGCAGCAACAGTTCGAATTCACCGTACATTGACACGTGACGGATATCTGCTGCTGCTTGCCATTGCCGGTAGAGGCTGAAGAAGCGGCCTCCGGAGTTGTCGATTCACTTGCTTCGCCACTCGAAGCCGTAGTGTCCGTTGATGTTACCGAGACAGGAGATGCAGTGGAATCGGTTTCTTGTTCATCTGTGGCAGGCGAGGGAGTTGTTGCTTCGGTAGACTCCGCGGTTGACATCGACGTCGAGTCCGTTCTCGCTTCTCAAACAATGTTTACTGTATGAATAGTTGTTGTGATCATAGCCAGGCTAAGCTTTAAAAGTGGTGTAAGCATTGCTTTATTTTTGAGGCTACAAAATTAGATTAAAAATTACAGTATACCCTTACTTTATAACAGCCTATAAATTCAACAAAAGTTGCTTTAAATTATCGTATTCACTTGCCCACAAGCCCCCGTTTAACATTAGCATACAAACAAAATCAGTTTTTTGGTCTCTTCTTTGAAAATTCGAGTAGAAGTGGACTGTCCACTGTGCAGAGTGGGAATGTGAACATAAAGGTACCTGTGCTTGCAGAAGCGGCAAAGTATGTGTGTGTGCAGGCGAAAAGTGCGATGAGGAGGGTTGCATGGTCGACGCGGACCATTCCTCCGTGTGTTGCGGCGCCTCTCTCTGCGACATCCGGAATCCCCGGCCTTTTATTCGCACCCTCGGGTTGCCGTTGTTATGAATGCACTTCCGTCTGCAAGCAGCATGAATCACACGGTAATCACTGTCAACCCGCTGGGAATTCGCGAAATAGTAACATGTCTCTCCGAAGAAACACAACTTTTGCATTGTATGTATGTTGCTGAAATGGTAGTATTTTCAGATATGCTGACACGGTAGAGTGCAGCCACTATGTTACGTCAAAATAACCCGCTTATGTTCCTCCTGGCGACTATGAAAAGATATCAATGTATTATTAGATATTATACAACGCATGATTGGGTATCTCAAACACCATGGTGCATGAACATTGGGCATAATATTTTGTTTTTAGGCATCCCATGTGCGTGCATAGGAGCAGTGCATTAAAAACGAATAGTAGAGTAATCCTTTCGTCACCTCATGAATGTGACTGTTATGCGTGCAATGTCGTTGATAGCCTAAATAGCAGCACACAGTGAGAACAGACAAATGAGATCTGCAAGTAGTAAACACTAACAAACAAATTAATTATTTGCTACAGTACCATTTTAGAACACAGTGAAATGAAATCGATCTGTCACGTAGTGATTCGGAAAGGCGAGCCTCCAAAGGAATGTGCTGTGCATTCTTTCCAACATCGATGTTCTGCGAGTGCATTCGTGTTGGTTGTTGTTGTGATCATCAGGGGATCGATTTTGCCAGGAGGCATCTGCTTCTTCTTCTTCTCATATGCCATTGTGCGGACTTGCCCTCTTCTCTCCTCGTCTGATCACCAATACTCACTCGCATTCATCAACAGATGCTTTTTAGATCCAGATATAAATAGGATGAGAGACATGTTCTTTCTGTGATCTTCTCATGAGCTGCGCGGTTGACCGATTGTTGGACGTTGTCCTGGCCTTCTCAGGACTACCCGCAAGGCGAAATTCCTTGATTTCGGGAGACTTTGTCTTTGCCTTTTTTGACCGATTGTTTGGAATGCATCAGTGTGCCCTCTAATCATAACCAAGTAAAAATAGTCATTTATTTTCATATCCAATCACTTCTTATTCGTTGGTTATCTGTTACCATCCGTACTGCAATTGTCTCAGTCATACATTTCATTTCATTTGAGCAGACGGATTTTCCAGTGATTGACCTGCGATGGCAGTTCCGCCGTCATTTGAGTTGGCGGCCAGTCGGACGATCTTCTTCTTCCTCATTCTCATCGCGTATCTGGTGTTTGGCGCACTCGTTCTCGGTCACTTCAGGGACGAAGACGGAGAGGAGGTCTCTTTCGTTTTCTCACTCTCGCTCACTTTTTCTCTCTTAGTCACTCTTTCAGCCCAATTCTTAAATAATACCATTTTCACACAACATTTGATGCAAAACCGGTATCATTTTGGTAATCCCATCTTGCAACCATAGTCTTAATGCAGAAGTTAGGTTGACATATAATTGGCAAGTCCATGCTTGTTGTATTGCACACTAAAGAGAAGATCTCAGCTTTCTTCGGAAGTGTCGAAGGTTGATCTGAAACGATCGGAGTTGTTGAATGTCTTGTGGGCCGAGACGATAGCGAGAAGCGAGAATGACTGGTACGAACTGGCAAATCAGAAGATGGACATCTATGAAAAGGTTTACATTTCTTCTGCGTAAATCAAAACTTTGCCTTTCGTTGAATACTATTCATTCTTTTTTGAGGTGTTAGACTGGCCGAGAAGTCTTTTTATGTTTCTAAGTGCTTCAGCTAGCTTCAGATAGTGCAATTGTCGTCTACTTGCCAGCAAATCAATTTTTCTTTATATCATCTTCCTTCAGATCCTCCGAAGCCATTCCTCAATGATTGGCTATGATGATGATGATTCTGACTTCGCGGATGGCTTCCAGCGCGCTTTTCAATTAGTGACAACCGTCGGTATGTCATTGAAGGTGCTGCGTCTCACAAGTTCCTCCATTGTTGCAAATATTGCCGGTCCTTCATTTCAGGCCCCATTGAAAGCGAGACTCTAACACCGGCTGGTCGCCTCTTTGCGTTCTTCTACGCTATTGTTGGTACGTCATACTATTTCTCGTGCTATCCGGTAGTATTTTGACTTGCATTGAACGTTTCACCGATAGTTTGGTTCTTGAACATGTAGACAGCTGAAATTGAGCACTTGACGCTTGCTACCATGATCTATGCTCGGGAAGTTAAAAGGAAGGGAACGAAGACTGCATTGTGTCACTGCAGTAGGTGCATCTGCTGCTTGCTTGAAATGCGTTGTAG